>PYHW01010271.1:1436200-1449035 GCA_013186435.1 Turdus rufiventris
AAAAAAAAAAGAGAATATATTTTAGGATTACATATATGAATTATAATAAATACAATATATATATTTATTGCACTTTTTTCTCTTTTTTAATGAGAGAAAAAAATTATCAGCAAAGTTCCACATCAAATCTTCTATCCCTGTTTTACGCTTCTAGAAAAAAATAAAAATAAAAAAAAAGGCTAAACTAAAATCAAAAAAGGGGGTCAAAAAGAATTATATGAATCAGTGTTTAAGAACTGAACAAAACTTAACTTTTCATATTCCACGTATGTCTAAGTCTCCCTTATGGACAAATTACTCTAGTTCAAAAGAAAATACAATCACAGCCACTGTCAGTGCTACATTAGCAGCACTCTTCAGTCATGTTTTGATCTAAAACTGCAGCACTCTTAGATATAAATTACAGTTTTTCCCTTGCATGGCTGCATGTACAAAACCAGGTGTGTCATTCTTAAAATCATGCTAACTAAAACATAGATACAAAATTTGGAAATACTACTAGTATATCCTAGAGCTAGTACAAAAAGTTAAGTGTATGATATGTGCCATCCATCTTCATGCAGCACTGTCAGCTCTGGCAGCGGTATAATGATTATTTGGAAGGGGGAGTAAAAAGCGAAATGAGCTGTTTGCAGCCTCTGTGGCTGGTTACAGCCAGCAGTGAATCATGTCAAACATTTTGGGCAACAAGGACACACAGGCTGAGACCACAAGGCCTGGAAAGGTACCCCACAGGACAGCACAGAGCAACAGGGACCTGTCTGCACATACCCCTGGGGCTCCTGCCCTGGTCTCAGCAAAGCAGGTGCTCTCCAAAAGTGATCCCAGATTCTCTACAGGTTGCTTAGGTCAACCCCTGTGCCCACACCTAGGCCCTGACTCTCTTTTGCAGGAGTAATGAGTATTGGCACATCCTTATAAGAGGTAGAAATCTCCCCAGCATCCATTCCTGTCTCCTGGGACTGCTCTGGCAAAGAGAAACACCAGGAGCAGAAGCTCAGGAAACAGCCAAGGTGGCATCATTTTGACACAGGAGATCTTAAATTACACACTAATACAGCTCTTGGCTAAATACCATAGAATAAATAAATGAGCGATGTTTCCCTGCAAGAGCAAAAAGCACAGGAAGCTGTTGCTCAGTTGAGAAACCAAATTTTTGGAAACTCACCTCTTGAAGCAGCAATTTAAATCATTATATTGAATTCTGTACCTACAAAGTATGACAAATATCTTTGCACCATCAAGGAGTGGTATCTAGCACGATGCCAGCTGTTGGCTGTTACCAGATATAGAATGCTGCTGTTGCTGAAATTACAAGTTGGGGGAACATGAAAAAAGAAAAACTTCACAGAGGTACAGCAGATGTGGATGTGACCTCAAAAAATCTTTAAATACTGCCTTTACTCAGCCTGCTTCATGCTGTGTAGTTAATAAGCACACAGCGGACAGCAGAATTGCAGCAGTATAAACCCAGCTGCAATCCCATTGAATAAGGCTCCACAGAGAAGGGTCATATCCAAACAAAGTCCATCTAGCCCTGTAACACAGGACAGCAGCCAAAAATATATTCATGTAGAAGGAAAAAAAAAAAAAAACCAAACCTACAGCAACAACCCAGAAAACCTGTGGTACATAGAAAATCACTATGACTATTTTCTTTAAAAAAGGGGTGGGGGGAAACCAGCCCAAACTTGTATATCATATTCAGATATGTTCCTAGTGTGCTGGTGGCCTATATAAAATAAAATGCTTGTGTCCATTGCATCCCCTCCTTTCTTGTAAGAGCACTAGCAACAACATTTGCATGTAGTACAAGGGTGGAGGCAGATCTCTTTCAGTGAAGAAGAGCAAAGTTTTAACATGAATCCATTTCTTTATGGAAGTCTTAGAAGATATTGGGCACTATCTTTATTTGTGACTTGCACAAACTAGATGATTAGTTTTGGATAAAGGACTATTATAATTTGGTTCTGGACTTTTAATTGTGGAATTTTCATGTTTTCAATTAAATGTTTAAATCAGTTTACTATACACTGATTGTGGAGGAAGAGTTTTGGGAATTTAGCATGCTGAACTACAGAGCTACAACCTCTACATAATGTTTTTCTTTCATGGTGACTACAATTAAAATATAGTGCTCAGCCAAAAAAAACAACTCTAAAACCCTTAAAACAATTAGCTATTTCTGTACTTTATGAGTTAATCAAAATCTTAAATTTATCACTTAAAACAATAAACACGCAGTCCTTAAGAACTGACTTTACAAGCCTATCAAGAAAGCACTGCCACTATGACACTGAGTTATTTTGTGTGCCAAGAACCACACTTTAGCATATTAGGAATTTGTACTCCAAAAAAACCCAAAAATGACACCAGATTTATCACTCAATGAAAGACTCAAAGTGTAGAAAGAACTACCTGCCCTAGGATAGTAATTCAAAGTTAGTATAATTCAGAGAGTTTTATTGTCTGGACAATAGCCTCTAAATAATTAAATTATTTTATTTTGAAGGAAGTAAGGTTAGAGATGAGTGTCTTCATTGCCAGTCTCCATTAGTCAGAGGATGCAGACTTGTCTTCCAATGGTAATATTTATATGCCAGTGCCTACATAATTTTACTTCTTGAGGCTTTTACACTTGCACAGTGCTAAAGCAATCTAAGAACATCGAGAAAACTCATAGCTTAGACTACTTCAAATATTTTATAAGCTACTTCTGGTAATGGAAGAAATTGGTGCAGTAGATTTATGTGGCTCTAAAACGTTTGACTGAACATGAACTTTGGCTATTTATCTCTTATTGCATACATTCAAAATTCAAGGATCTCCTTTACTCAACAATATTTTGTTCTGAAACATTTTGGTCAATGTAAAAAAAAATTTCAAACACTTAAGCTTTTATTTTTTGTGTTGTGGAGGCTTTTAAAGTCTTGAAGTCATAACCATCTATCTGATTGTTTTCTGATCTCTGTAATATTTCTAAAGTAATCTTTACCTTCACAGCAAACTCAAAGGTTGTGGCCTACTGCACAGCCATGTCATATTAAACTGCCTTCAAGAGAATTTATAGGCATTAAAACTATTTCTACTTTTTGCTAGAAAATAAGTAAGAGGGGAATGAAGAAGTGGTGCACAAAGCAAGCTTAAACTGAAGCTTCTTAGGAAGACACATTTTAGAACACAATAAAAAGTCGCATGAGATTTCACAGAAAAAGTTTCTCAAGGAATATATACTTCAGTTATTAGTGTTATGTAGCACGCTAGTGGAATTTCCTGCAACTTAGTTTACTTCTTACTTGAGATGAAATTTCCCTTCTTGACAATGTTTTTGTGGTTTTTTTGCAGATGTGAAAAAATGAAAGGGTAGGCATCCTTTTAAGTTTCATCTATGGCTTAAGTGAAATATTTTTCTACTCTTAACACAGCTTATCAAAATCATTTTCCTGTGGTTTTCTAACTTTTCCCCCTTTCAGTAGTGTGAAATATTGTACTAATGGTAGGATTATTATGGCATTTCTGAACTGTCATCTGGTCATCATACCATTCCCTGTCTGAATATTATTTGCTCCTTGCAGTGAAAAGCAACTCAAAGTAAAATGCACTCATCACAACATAGAGCAAAGCTATTGGAAATCTTGAAGAACATACAAACTGTCCCTAAAGAAAGAAGGTTAAACTAAAATATACTCTTAAACAGCTTGTTGAACTAATCAAATGTTATTATTGCCTTTTTCTTCATAAAAACATCACCTCTCAAGAATATATTAAAGCTTCTCAGACCTCACAATCAAACTAATGCCAGGAAAACTGAGCTGTAAATCACAGCCATAAATGCTTTTTTCCCCCTTAAAGTGCGAGAAGTTCAACTGCTTTTGAGTGCCTTAATGTGGTGCCTCATTTTCTGTGATAACCTTATTACACCAGAAAATAGGCAACTGTTTCATCATTCCATTTAATGAAGTAGGAAGTGGAACTTCCAAAAGTATTCACTCTTATCTCGGCTTACTTCAGTTGAATTCAGTGGGAGTTTTATCTAAAATGAACATATTTATGTGTGGGTCATTGGAGCTGCTGAAAGAGGTAGTGAGCTACCTGCCCTGTAACTACAAACCTGTGCTGCTGGTCCATGAGATTTCAACCAGGCACAGCAGCCCCATTACTTTTCCTAGGAGCTCTGCAGGACACCACACGAAAGCTATTGCATGCATTGGTTTCTGAGAAATAATTTAGACCAGATAGTTTAATTTCATTTTGTTCTCTCAAGGGTAAAAGTGAAGGTCTAGACCTCCATGGAAAAAAGGACAGCACTGAAGACTACTTAAAGACTATTTAGAATATTTGAGAGTAAAGATTTTTCAGTGCTCATTTCTAGCTTTACACACTCCAATGAAAATGAATGTCTACTATGACTCTAGCTTTGGACAAGAAACTAGAAAAACAACCAGTGGGAACCACTGAGACAAGTAAATAAAAAAAGAAAGGAAGTGGACAAAATATTGTTAGAAGGATTTTCTGTGCTCCATGCTGCTTACTGTATTTAATTTCTATTTTGAATCATTCCTACTTCCCTTCCTATAGTCTTCTTTTTGTATGTGAGATTCAAAATAAAGCTCTAAGCTGTATTTTGCAAAGATTGGGATAAGAAATTTAGGCATTGCTACTAGTGCTGTAACTAACTACCTCTCTGCAGATCTCCAGAGCACTAGGTTTTGTTTATTGACTGAATTCAACAGTTTCCATGTAGCAAATGACTCCTTTTAAAAAAAAAAAAAAAAAAAAGTGTATAAATATTACCAATATATTGGGTTGTAATAAAAATATTTTTGGATAATAAAACTGGGGATAGAGAGGGAAAGAGGAGTATCAGAGGAGGAGGAGGGGACATGAGCCTTACAGACCAGGAGGCCAAAAGAAGCACAACAGGGGCATGTTCTACTTTTTGGTGCATGAGTGAACTTTCCTCTCTGACAGATCAGTACACCACAATGCCACACAGAATCAGAGAATCACAGAAAATCATAGAAAATCCTGATTTGGAAGAGACCCACAAGGATCAGGCACTTCACAGGACCGCCCCAAGAGTCACACCATCTGCCTTAGAGTCCAAATGCTCCTTGTTTCCATTTGTTCTACAATTTGTACCAATTTTATTAGCATGTATCACATGAAAATGGAAGTATTAAAGCAAATTAACCCAAACTTTGCGGTACCAAAAATTCTGAAAAGATTCCACTAATTTTTTAATGCTTTGAAGCAGACCTTCAAATACCATGAACACATGGTAAAACCTTTTTTCTAAGGATTTACATTAGGAAAACATTTTTTAATTGATTAATTTTTACATTAAAAAATGTTAAGCTGAAAGCACACCTAAGAAAGCAATACCACAGAAAAGACTGTTCAACGGTATGTAAAGAAAAAGGGAAAAACAAAGGAAAAGCTATATTACAGACCAATACAACTTCTATTTATGCTATAGATAACATTTAAATTTACATAATAAACCTGTACTCTGCAGGTAAAATTCACAAATTACCTTTCAGATCTCAACAGGAAAAAGTAAGATATATATTTATTCACATCTTTTCATATAATTTACCTCCAGTAACATTTATTTCTATGATCTTTTTATTCTTAGGTTGTTCTCATTTCAAAGCAATCTCTGCAGCAATTTCTATTTTGTATATATGAGGTTTCAAGTGCACTAGTCTGCTTCCTACCTTCTCCTGGTAATTGTCTTGAAGAGCCACTCAGAGTTGGGTGCTATAAAAATGCATTCTCATGTTACATTTCCAAGTTAACTGGAAATTTTTTATTACAGTTTTTTGTTCTTAGGGTATTTTTCTAACATAGTGAGCCTCATACTAATGGTGAGGTGGTACAATATATCCTGAAGTATATCCTGAATATATCCATTCTCACTGAAAAGTCTTTTTCTTTTCCCTGACCACTGTGACAACAGTGTTCCTTTGAACACCAATGAAAAAGATTATACATAATGGAAAATCCTTCTGGTTAAGTTTTCCAACTCCATCTATTATATATATATAATTCTACTACAGAAGATTGCATTTATCTTTGCCTCTGCCATTCTTATGGTTTAAAAGTTTAGCCACTCTTCACACACACTTCATTTCCTTTCGGAAAGGAAGCAGTAATCTTAAGGAACAAAAGTAGAAAATTGGATATTCTGTTACATGTGTTTTTCTTAGAAGATCTTTTGTAGCTGGGTTTTGAACAATACTCACTGATTTTAACCCCCTCACGAATATTGTTTGCAGCCTAATACTCCACTGCACTAAGTATTTTAACTGCAGGAATACTGCAGAATGGATTTGCTCCACAATACAGAGCTGTTAATTAGGCCCTAATACTGACTTTAAAAAAAAAAACAAAACCAAAAAAACCTTAGGGGATATTTCTGATTTCATTATCTTTTTAGCAATTTGTTAAGCAAGCTAGAGACAAAAAGAAAATAAAGAAAGCACTCTAGTCCTATACTCCTCTTTGTTCCTCTATACTCCTATGTTTTTTGACAAAAAGCATAATTTGGCTTTGAATATACTAAAACTGTGACTGTTTTTAGGACATTTTAGTGTCTTCGAGACCACTAGAAGACACTACTTTTGAACACAAATTTAGTGAAACATCCGAAGCTGTTCTTTGAAGTAAAAGGAGTGACGCATTCCAAATATTTTCATATCCCCTGACACACATCATTTGGAAATACAGAAAGGGGGAAAACTACCCAAATGATTATACAAGGATTCTAATAATGGCATTCTTGAAGCTCTAACTAAAATGCATATAATACACTATACTCATGGTGAACTACACTTAAGAAAAGCCTTCGAGGAGATACAACAAGCTCCCTAATGCCAAAAGTTCTGACAAGAGAGGACAGGTCTCTTGCAAGGTCACATTAACACTTAGCTATAGATGTTACTCAATTTTTTCCAGTAGCCTAGAAAAAATAGTAGTTTAATTCTAAGATTTTTGATTGTTTGTTTTATTAGCTTTATTGCACAGAATAAAGCCATTTTAATATAAAGAAATGGAAATAAAAGCATCTTTTCAGTTTCAACCTTAAATCTTTCACTATTGCATTACTTTTAAGATGAAAGAGAAACTACTAAGTGCATCTCATCAAAAAGAAAGAACCCTGTTCAATTTTATTGAACTAACACCTTTCAAATATAAAAACTTTGTAAGTTACGTCACTGAATTAAGTGTAGAGGTCTGAATAAAAGTTTCGCTATTTTTCTAAGCACTATTTACATTTCTAATCACCTTTGATGCTATCAAGGAGTAGATACCAATTCTAAAGAAGCGTCAAGAGAATATGGCCTGGAATGCTTTTCATCTTACTGCATTTCACTTTATTGCCACTCATGAAATACAGATTTTATATTTTTAAAATATGTAATTTTGAAAACATTACGTATTATTCAATGTGCATACTAAATCTGGCATCTGAAATGATGAGTTCTCTTATATTGCTTTTTTTTTTACTATTCTCCATTGCAGAAGTTGCACCTAGCTGACTAGAAGAGAGCCTTATTTAGGGAAACTTTTCCAAGATTCAATAGAAAATGCCAAAAGTTGTACCTGATTCTGCTTTGTTGTTATCTACAGCATAGCTAGGAGATATCCATGGTCAAGACCAAATGAGCCAGATCAGGTTGTGAAAGTTGTTTTAATTGCATAGCGATAAGGTGGCTCAATGTAAAATTCCTCCTGAAGAAATTGCGACTTAGTCCCTGTGTTCAGGTAATCCAGTTAGCTAACAAAAGAGGTTTGAGGGAAGAAAGAGTTACCAAAACTAGAAAATTAAAAAAAAAAAAAGAGAGAGAGAGAGAGAGAGAGAGAGAGAAGACAAAAAGCTCATTTTTAGACAGCTACTTGGAACATGAGGTTTTAGTCTCCAGCAAACAAACTGTATGAAAATGATGTTTTCTCACCATTCTGCCACTGTTCACCATTTTGTTAAAATGATAAAAAAGAATCTACTGAGGGCACATTTCTGGAGACAGTATGTGGATGAAAAATGCAATTTTGCCATGGTTTAGCGGTAGAAATCAGGGTATTCCACGCTGCAGACTACATCAGGCTTGCTGCAGAAAGAATTTCACAGTTTTGTTAAATTCATTCTACCATAAAGTTACCTCAAATAATTTGAATCTGTCAATAATTTCTGCAAACTTTTCCCACATGACAAAGGTTTTGTGACTACAATCAAACCACATGCTATGGTGCTATGATGAATTTATTATGATCTTCAAAATCAAGAAAGCAATGGGAAATTCAGACACCTGCTTCCTAATCCTGTCAGAGCATGGATTGAAACACTCGAGAAAGATCTAGAAGTTCCATGCAGATTAGCTTCTACTGTTACATATTCACATATCTCAAATCTCTGCTTCATTATTGACACCATATATATACTTCTATTACCATGGTCAATTAAACTCGCCTCAACTAAACAGCCTCTGAAATTTTATTATTTTTCAAAAGGAAGACAAAAAAAGCTTACTAGCTTTCTTATATCCCACAAGTGGGAGTAACAAAGCTACATTCATTTCTGCACATCAAATTTTTTGGGGTCACCAAGTGGGATTTGTCAACAAAATAATTTTCTGTCAGTATGATAATATGGGCATTTGTTGGTATTGCTAAGGCTCTGGTTTCGCTCATGGAAGCAACAGAGTTCCCCCCTCACTGAGGTTACCCAAGAGTATGAAAACTACTGAAGTGTGTGGGAAATCCTTGACATAGTCCTTTATTGGGAATAATATTTCTATTATATAATAATTAATAATCCTTTAAGATTATCATTTTAATAACCTGTCCTACAAAAGCCTGCATCAATATTTAAATACTGATGCTTAGAATGGAATGTGACAAAGAAAAAGATGTTAATGAAAAGATCTTCTTATTCTTTAATCATTACTTGTTTTACCTATTTCTACTATAGAATAAATAAATGAATCTATTTATTTGATTGTCTTTTTGCAGTTGAAAGTAAATATTTACTTAGGAATAAAAGAACAGTATGCCACCTTAATAAGAACCTACCCATCAGAACTGGCTTTCCAGGTCACTCCAATCACAGAGCAGTATCAAGTTGACATTAACAGAAAGATACTACTAATCTTAAGCATAGCCAGAGAACCCCCTGCTGTCTACCAGTGACAGGAGATGAGCTGGAAACATTTAGTAAAAAGCATCAGGCCATGAAATGCCAAATAAAATTCCTTCTTCCATCCAGAGACAAAGGAAAACAGTATAGCACTATTTTAACAAATAGGGTTTGACAAAAGAAGAGAGGAAATAGATGCAGACATTTTCCAACATTTCTTGTTTTGACAAAGCAAAGAAAGTGAAGAAAAGGAGGTTGTTTCAACTTCTTAGAAAAACCTATTTCCAGAACTTCTGAAGTCCATCTTTTTCACAAAAAATATGACTTAGCCTAATGGAAATAATAAATTATAAATATATGCACTAAAACACCCCTTTACTCATATAAATAATAAGTGCCTTTTAAATGAACTTGTATTTATGAAGTTCTTTTCTTTTGATTATCTAGAATTTTATTAAAAATTATGGGGAGATTGCAGCATTGTCTCTTGCTAAAAATCTTGAAAATTTTGGTTGAGTAATTGTTTATGTTTTCTGCACTTTTGGATTATTTCCTTTATTAAAAAAAAAATTACCCAGATGAATTCACAGCATCTCTTTCAACATACCTTTAATTTTTATTTAATTCCTTGAATGCCTAGAGTGTTACAATTTCTTTATATCATTCCTTTATTCAGCAATATCTATGTTAACAGGTAAGTTGTGGTGGAACTTTTTGACTTTTAAGTTAAACAACTAATCAACATTTTGTTTACATTTCCCTGAGTAACGTTCTATTGTTCGAATCTATTAATGAAGCTTCTACCACTGTAGGCTCACACAAAAACTTGTCTATGGAAGTCATGAGGATAGTAGGGTTATAGTGCAATTTTTAAGACCAGGACTGCCGAACTTTATGCTATATTTCTGAGTTTGATGTACGTACAAGAAAATAAAACTGAGCATGCCTCTTCACAATTAATAAAATCTGTGATCTGTCAGAATAAAAGGTCATTTAGTGTGAATGTTGCATCTTGTCTGTCTCTAACATAGCCCATGTTCCACTTCCTATTAGGGTAACTCCGACAATTTCAATTGAGGCTATTTTAATCATGGCTATTTTCTGACAATTATTCACTAGTGGGAATGTTTTCATATAGTGAGACTGTTTTCATATGATTGGCAGAGTTTGAAATGAACCCAATATAATCTACCTATGGATCATCTAATCTTAATCCTTTCCTCTGTCTCCTTCTTTCTCAATGTCATACTTGCACATCCAAAGCTGTGAGTTGGACAAAGTAGTTTAGATGCTACCTCATTGTTCCTTATATTTCATCTATAGAGCAGTCACTTTTCCATGATAATCCCTAAAAATCAAAAATCAGTTGACCTATCTTCTACTCTAATAATGTCTATTGAAGAAAAGTGACTTTCACAGTGAGCACAGGACAGGATGCTGATACTTGTCAAAGATGCAGTGAAATTTCTGTAAGTATTAAGGAAAATACCAATTTCATCTTTTATTCTGTTTTCAAATGCTATTCTTCAGCCACCTTCAATGGTCAGTGAATGCTAAATGGGTGATTGAATAGCCTCAGCTGATGCTTCCTGAAGTTGTCACTTCCAATGCCTGAAAGGCCGATTCCTTCATCTCCTTTGCTGCTGGTGCCAATAGATACTTGAAAATGAAGAGACAAGGGCACATTCCTGATCTTCAAATGTCAAGAAGAAAATAGTCATCTCAGTCCTCCTCATGAACAACTAAATCTTGAAACATAATATTAAATGCTGTGTCTTCCTATGTTACCTAAACCCTTAAAAGAAGTTATCCAGACAAAAAAGGGGTGGGGGGGAGGGAAAGAGCAAAGTACCAGGTTGAAAGAAGGCTGAAATTAAAAATTAATTTCTACTAACAGCATTTGTGTACTGAATAAAATGAAGGAATAAAACTAAGTATAGACAAACAGCTTCAGATCCCACTGGAACAAATGGAAAAATTACTACCAAATCTAAAAATCATTCTATGCCATTGTAAAAACAAAAGTCTACAGAGATGGTGCTTTCAGATGGTCCTGTATTAATTATACTTTGCTCTTTTGTCTGACTAGGCTATTCTCTCATTATCACACTAACATGTATTTTGTACTTCCCTTGGCAGGGAACATCCAAATCCATCCTAGGGTAAATAAAAAAATACCAACAAGAATTTTGGAATTAATTAATCCCAATCAGGTCTACTTTTTATCTAAAATTTTATAAGAATTAAACTCTTATAACTTTTTTTTTTTTTTTTTAAATAAATCCATACTCATAGAGCAATACAAAACACTGGGGGGAAAAATAGCAGCAATCCTTGTCAAATACATTAAAAAAAAAATCTAATACCTCTACATATTCCTAACATCATCTAAGCTCCTTTTAAGAGTAGATCTATTCATAATATTATTCTCTTTCCTGATGATCTGGGCTGTGCTAAGTTTTGGCCTGTAGCCTGAACAGCAATGTGAAAGAATATAACTGCTTAGGGGACATCAGTCACAACACAGAAGTCACATGCTGGCCAAGAGGGACAGGAAAAAAAGGAGATATTATGCTTTTGAAATGTTGGCTGTACTTTGTTTTGTGCCTGTGGTACAAAGCCCTGTCTCTATCTTTTTAAAATTCACCAGCCATTAGGCAATTCTGCAATAAGTAAACAATCCCATGGTGAATTAGGCAATCACATCTCTTTTGTGGAAAGCTTTGGGTCTTTAGCTCTGTACATCTGTGGAGTCACAAAAGTATTTCATTTTCATGTTGAAACATTGTTTTCAGTTTTGCAGACACAATCGCACTAAAGATTAAGGAATACCATGGAAATATCTGGTAATGCTAAAAAATCATATCAGTCTGTTAATATGCCAAAACCTTCCATAACATGTCATGCTACTGGAAAAAGAAAGCCATGGGTGCACAGAGCAATTAAGTCTTCAGGTTTTTGTTTCACTTACTCAAAGTACAAGGCTTTCATACAAATCCTGTCTATTAAGTCCAGGTGTTCATGGTTTTCCAGGTAGTGGCATCATGTCACTTTTTATTACAAAATGTTTAGTGACAAATACATCAGGAGAACAGAATGTAGAGATGAGTCACATCTGAATTCAAACACAATGGGGTGACTTGTCTACTCACCCCTACTCCAACATTTTTTCTGCAGTAAAATTCAGGTTTGACTGCTGATTTTTCTACAGATTTACGATTCCTTGTGAGACACCCTCAGGGAGAGAAATTATGTCCCAAGGCTGTATTTGTAGTCTGCTAAAAAACAAGACTCCTTGTCAAATCAACAGGAATCATATAAGAGAGCTTCTCATCTGACAGTGAATAGAATATGCTGAATAAACACTGTACAACAAACTCACCAGTTTAACCCTTCCAAGAGGGATTTCTGAAAATCCTCTATTATGCCAACCCTGATACCTATGAGATCAGCAATTGTAATGAGCATCAGAACTGGGCCAACACTTGGTACTCCTAAAAATTTCAGAGCCCTTCAATATTCAGGCAGTATTTTAGAAATTTAAAACTGGGATTTTTAATTACACTAAGCTGTGGGCAGAAAAGGCCCCACCACTGCTAGAAGTTATTCCGATGCCATGCCACAACTAGTGCCTGGTCAAGTAACAAGAAAAATGAACCTCATACTTTCCTTTCTGGTGTCTGTTTCCACCTAAAA
>PYHW01010271.1:1449085-1501368 GCA_013186435.1 Turdus rufiventris
AAATGAGGGAAAGGGGAGAAGGCAGGAAAGAGCCACACTCTATTCAACTCCTGGCCCTGTATGGGAATGAAGATTTATGATATTTGTCTAAATGAGCATAAGAAGCATATACAATCATGTCCTATCCACAGGAATACAACAAGGAACACTGTTAGGGAAAGTTGCCAGCAGGTAAAGTGGAGGATTGAGGAAGCTGACAAACCAAGAGGGAAATAAAGACTTGATGTTAGCTAACTATGTGCAAGTTGCTAGACTGGGCACTTGCTTTCCTAGTCAGTTTTGTATAGACATAAAAATCAGTGTTAACACATTTACTTACATTGTAAATGAACTCTAATAAAAAAATAGCTAGCTGCAAATTTACCTTAAGGGAAAAAATAATGTGGTCTTTAGTTTTCCCCTCAGAGGCTTCAGGGATAAGCCCAGCCTTTTCTGTGGACATTTTCACCCACAGACTGTCATAGGTCTGCAAAGCTGCACACAAGATCTTGTCCCTGGTCACAGAAAATCCCATGGGGAAAGGAGGTGGAAGCAGCCCTGTCCCCTGCAGCATGCAGACGTAAGAGAGGGGACTGAGAACACCCCTGGGCAGGTCCCAGATTAACAAGCTCTGCCAAGATAAAGGGTCATTAGTCAGGACATGCAGAATCAGCATTTCTATGGGCCTACCCAGATGGTCAAGTTCCCATACAGGATCCAGCCTATGGGTAAAGCTGCCTTAGAAACAGAAATATCCCAAATTTTTCCACAGGGACACTTGGCAGATGGGAAGATTACAGGGCACATAAATTTATCACTGACCATCATTCACTAGTCTTAGTCACACACTTGTCTATTGCAATGAAAAAAATGAATATGCTACAACAAGAAAATAAATGTGTATCATAGCAAGGTGAAACACGACCCCTAAAAATCAACCTGTTACAGAAATGTAATGGATATTGTGTATAAATCAGTCATTTACATATATAACACTAATACCAAATGCATCTATAGCTTTTGTCAATATTAGATATTTACAGAACTCTAATTCTTATGCAAAGCCCTGTTGTGTAGAGTGGAACACTACAATAACATTTTAGATATACTATCCTTCTTTTGAATTCTAATCATAAGGACCATATACAATAGAGAATTATGTTGCAAAAGTATGATGATAATTTAATACATACATACTCGAGGCCACACCATCTTATAGGATATGAGGGATACCTTAGAAAGTTCCCTGAAATTGTAGGAGGTTTGAATAATTTTCTTTAATTACCTAGGTAAACACCATTTCATCTTTTGTCTTGATATTATCAGATATAAACTGAATATTCTTGCAAAGGTATTCAAATTTTTTAGAGAATTTTTTTTAAAATATGCATTTGACTATTTCAATTCTGCATGGTAATGAAGATTTTTTCTCACATAATGAAAGCAAATTTTTTGCCTGACTGAAGCCATTCTTCAGACAAACAAACACATTTTTGTAAACAGACTGTATATCTGAAAGCTCTCCATTAATTTCTGTTTATCTATCTTTATATGGAGACATGTATCGTTTGGAAACAGCTCTGAATAAAAAGAAGATGCATTAACTATGCAGCAACAGAAGTGACAGACAGCACCGCATGTGTTGAAGTATTCTACTCCACAGAAAGCTGGGGGCTTTTTCTTACACCTCTTATACCTCTTAATGATGCAATAGGAAGTCTTTTCTACACTGTAAGAACCCCTCCTATTATGAAGTGGATTAAAACTTAGCATAAAATCCTCCAAAAATTGTCATTAATATTTTCAATATTCATTAACCATTATCAAAAAGAAGTATTAGGAGTTAGTTTTGGAAATGCGTTTTTGATAATTACCTAAAGTTTAAGAGATTCCAAGTCCTTGGTAGCCTCTTTCCTTACTTGGATGAAACGAATTAGTAAGAATGAACGTTATTGAATGAAAAATTAGAAATTTCTAACGTGATCCTTTTTGCTTGGGAAGGGACAATTAGAAGGGAAGTGACAATAAGAAGGGAAGCAAGCAAACAGAAGGCAAGAGTGGTATACAACAGAGACATGAATTCAACATTTAGGATTGCAGACAACCCCAAATTTCTAACAGCAATAAAGCAGAGAATAAAGAAACATCCAGAATAGCGTAGTTGTATTTATGCAACAAAACAAACATTGGCCAAAAATTCAGGGATGTTACCATGAGAGACAGAATTGCCAGAAGCAGAAATTTGACAGACTTGATTAAGCTGCTGGTCCATCAAGCCTGTGCTCAGCCTTTAGCTGTGACCACTGCAAAACAATTGAGAGACAAACCTCCTTCAGAGCAACTTACTATATATATGATGCTGTACATTGGGGAAAGCATCCCTCTCAGTCTCTGTGGCAGTCATTTTACTTCCAGGACATTAGATTACCCCATTTTAGAATACCTACCTACAGTTACTATTCCTTGTCATACCATTACTGAAAAAATATTCAGCTGCAGACTCTGTGATTGTCCTTGCTTTGTCAAGTTTGGAAGAACAATTTTTAGTCTTGGGGCATTTATATACATTCCAGGGAGGAAAAAAATTCAACTAGATCCTAATATTGTAGACTTGAATGAAAACAAACAGGACAAATATATTTGCTTTAAGTGGCAAGAAACAGTGTTGCAAGCTTTGAGTTAAGTTCTGTAATTTACCTCGTACAGCGTTCAAATTCCAGGAGGAAACGATGGGCACAGATTGAGAAGCCACACTGAAACACTGCATTCTTATATATTCAAAGTAGCATTTTTCACCAAACAATATGGTTTATGAACAGTAGTTTTAATAGTTGCCATTTGTGGGTATGGAAAACTCAGAAAGGTAGTAATCAATGTATGCATGAGACTTGAATAATAGTGATATCATCCTAAACATTTCTACAACGATGATATCATTACAGAGTTTTCTACAATACTGTTCTGCTCCACTGTGCTTTTTATCCATTTTCTTATATCCCTTCTTATCACAGTCTCCTCCTGTCAGCTTCATTCCATTCATCTCTTCCCTTCTCACTTCTCTCCTGCCTTATCAAACTCATGTGTCCCTGCATGCCTCCTTTTTTTACCTTATCTTGTGTATGAAAGCTTTGGCTTCAGCACATTCAATCAAAAATGTACTGAAAACCTCACCCATTAAAAAAAGTCATGGACTTAGTATGTATTTTGTACCCCTTTTCTACTACTTTCTGCAGCAGGGACATCTGACAACTCTTTTGTACAATATTAGCAGGGCTATGTTATCAGTTGTTCCTTAAGTACTACCATAGAATAAATAAACTCATTAGCAATTTTCTGTATTTATTTTTGGAAGGCAACCTGAGAGACAAATTATCTACCTCCAAAACCAGACATAAATAATCATAAACCATGCAGATGTTTTCTCCTCCCTGTCAGTGTATTTCAACTGCTGGAACATGCTGAACTTTTTTACCTTTGGAGAGATGCAGTTCAGTTTACAGAGGAACAGAGCCCTGAAACATGCTCATCCCTCACAAAAAAATAATTTTTCAATATGAAGCAGATATAGGTAATTTTAAAACTGATCCCAAATCAAATAAAAAATAACTGGAAATGCAAAAATGGTATATATGTGCAAGGAAGCACTTTAGTGGTAAGCCCTTGAAAAAAGGGATTTCACATAAGGTCTATGCCTCTACACTCTTAAAAATATCACATAATCAGTTTTCAAAAGTTCTTACCAGGAGCTGTGATTTTCAAATTAAAAATGCTTATTTTCCTCTCTCCGAAGTGAGCCAGAATACTTCCAAGATACAGACAATGACAAGTGAAATAAGGTCCTATCCTTTTCTTAGTATCCTTTTCTCTGTGCTGGAAGATAAATGTGTGGGAGCAGGTTGAGATCCTAAAGCATAAGTCTGACATAAGGAAAACAATGTTTTCCATTGATCACAATATTATGAGAGACTCCACCCTGATTGCTTACATTTACAAAACCACAGATACCTCAAGAACAGTGAGATTTATCCTTTTTCTGATACTTAGCATACTTTTGACCACTGGAAATAAAAGTCTGCATCTTTTAAATCACAGCAAGCTCCATTTGTTACCTTTTCTCTAAACTGATGTATTCCTCACTATTTCCACAATACTTTGCAAGGTGGAAAATGATCTTTGCCAAAACATAGATCAACTACTCTTGTAACAATGTTGTCCTGATGTCAATAGCAATCCCTTTCTGATTATTCTTGTAAAATGTTTAAAATTTGAAAACATTTCCTTTTTGCTTTTGTCTAGTTTAAATTTCTCTTCTGCTCTGTTTTATGCACGTTTGAACTTTCAAAGTACTGCACATGCTAAGCTTTGCTATTCCAAAGCATAAAATGCGGCTCTATAAGAAGCTAGACAAAATTTATGTTTCATTTGACTTTGATTTGAATATTAGAAATACAGACTACTTCAGTTCTTGCTCTTTCCCAGGCTTCACTGAAGGTGCTCCTTTGTTCTTCCTTGAGGCTGAATTTTGTTCTCCTCAGAGAGGTCAATTATGTGGGCTTAAAGAAGTGGCAGAAATAACAGCATTGGGAAGCTGCTGAAATGTCAGGAGAAATCCTCAAAGGCTTTTTTTTTTTCAGGTGAGAGTTGCCGGAGTGATAGAACAAATACACTGCTCAGCAACAGATATTGATGTTCTCTCTCTTTCATGCAGGCTGTGACACAGACTGATATCTTACTGCAACAGAAACGCTGCCCCAACCAACACCCTCAACACTGTGTACTGTGGCAGATCAAAAAAACAAACCCCCACCTCACAAGATTATTCTGTTAAGTGAGTGACATTCCTAATTCTGAAATACTTTACAAAGAGTTGGTTAAACCTCCCAGAAAAATGCAGCCATGTCTCTCCAGTACTTTCTACATCCTTCCAGTGAGGTTCCCACTCACCCCATACCCTGAAGAGGACTTTTGTCCACAGTGCACAGTGGTGGAAGAGGGGACCTGCAGGCTCAGTCATTTTTTAAAGCATCAGTTTTGCTAAGAAACCATGCAGTGAATGCCTATGACTTTGATATCTGCTGCTGGGCAATATCACAGATATACTCCTTCCTCTCTGGTTTAGTCCACATCTCCAGTCTCAGAAAACTGGAAGAAGAAATGGTGAAAGGGGAAACACAAAGAAGAAAACACAAGCAGGTTGAGATGTTCTAGACAGGATTTTTCATTGTCTACACTTAAGATTTTCCCTTTTCTCTTACTCTGATACCCAACAAATACAGGTAGAACCATGCCATACTGTTCCTATGATGAAAAAGGAAACCAGTAGCTCTTCCAAACACTCCCAGATACCTCAAATAATTCTGGAGAAAAATCCATTGATGGAAACCCAGGAGCTCTCATATCCTCATCACAGGAAAATAGCAATCAAAAAATGGACTAACATAAGTTTTACCTCTGAATTTATCCTGCTAAGATAGCAGGAAATCCTAGAAGCAAACCAAAACCTGCAGCCCCCTGGAAGTTGAACTAATGAACCACTTACAAAGGGAGTTGATCAAAATGATATCAAACCCAACAAAAGCTTCTGCCAAGTACTGCACTGCCATCTTCCTGCTGCAGGCAATACCTGTTCCCCATGGAGAATCCATGCAGCTGTGCTCCCTTTTTCAGTGCATGGAGCCAGCTTCGTTCCTTTTGATTTTGACAAGACAAAACCTGGAAATGAAACCTCATCTTGCTCACCTTTTCAGGAGGAAGAAAGGAATAAGGCATAATTTTTTACTTTAACGTATGAGCATAACTATTATTTCAAAATTCTCACTAGCAACTAAGATGGTTCTTTGTGGAAAAATTCTGATTCTCCAACTATCTTTTGCAGTTATTTAGTCAGTAATAAATATTAACTTATTCACAGTTAATTAAACCATCTAAAATAAATTTCTACTCACTTTTATATTCTCATTGCTCACTAACCTACATGTAGAACTGCCAGCAAGGTAAAGGAAACTGCCAGTAGGTAAATATATCTTATTTATGACCAGATATAGATCGATATACAGATATAAATATATGCAAATATACACACACTGAGAAATAAAATTGGACTCAGCAATCCAAAGCGTCAGAATAGGTGAGTTTTATGGATGGCCTTTAAGTGAGCTAACCCTTAAAAAAAAAGGAAAAACACAACATGGAAAGCCTCTTTTTCTCATATTCATAGGATAGAAAATAATTAATTATTATATTATAATAATTACATTAAATGCATAGAAAAAATCAGTTTATGATTTTGGAAAAAAAAATTGGAAAATTTCTCACAGGAATTTTGGAAAACCCTGTCAAACTCCAAAGATGATTCTTCTCCTTTATTTGATAAGACTTTGATAGTGTATTTTAGAGACCCTAGCTCAATCAAATCTCTACGGACAGAATACAAATCTCAAGTGTTGCAGCAGGCAAAATAGGTAGGAAAAGTCTTGAGGCTCATCTTCCTACACAATTTGCTGTCTTCCTGTTTCTGTTCCAAGAAATACTGACATAACACTCTTCCATAAGGTTTCTGCACATTTTTCTAGTTCTAGTTCTGAGAAATAGCTGGAAAAATCTTAAATATGGAATAATAAAGAGGAAAAAAAGAGCAACACTCAAACTGATGCAAACAACCATTTAAAAAAGGATTTTTAAAAAGGCAAGAAACAATTTTTATTTTCATTTGGTAAGTTGTAGGCAAAACTAGTCTGTCACTGTACCTTTGTTTTCTTCTTAAAGAACACACAGCAGCTTCACACATATTACCTTTTGTCAGTGTTGTTGCTTAATTAGTCAATGTGATGTGAACTTTATGATAAAAATAATTGAGTTGGGGCTTTCACTCTCTGAAGAGAGGCATCAGCATGTATGGTATTCTCACAAGATATAGGTTTCATATACTGTGAATATGAATGTGATGGGAAGAAGGGACACCGAGCTATTCAGTGGAGAAGGACTATACAGAACTTCAGCCTCAACTTAGACTAAAAATGCTACTTACTATAGAGGGCATGCTTCCCTTTTAAAAATCTTTATAAGAAATTGGTAATGAATATAAATACATGTACATTTTAGCTATCAGTCCCATTATGCAGCAGTCTTTTTCAGAGATGGCAGTTAAGTCTATGTCTAGAGACTTAGAAAACTTTATTCTCTCATTCTCTCCTAAATAGCCAAGGGAAAAACATGTGACATGTAATACAGAACTTCTGTACTTAGGTGCAACAGATACACAGATGTGAAGAAGAGTCCAAAAGTACACCAAGATAGTAACAGAAAGTGATTGGTTAAAAACATTTTTCTACAAAGGGTGATATCTAATTCTGCATACACTATTTCTTCATCTTGATCCTCAGGAGAAGACAGATTTCTCTCTAATGCTTTGTCATTTTATACTCAAATGCATTAATCTTTAAGTTGAAAGTAGGCAATTGCTGAGAAAAAAAATGTGTTGCAGTGTTGTCAATACATTAATATGAAACAAACAAATTGCTATTACAGAACTGATGTTTTGAAACCACTACCTTTAAACTTTTGATCAAATGTTATTATTTTTCTACTTGACAAAAGTTTAAGTTGAAAATCTTTTCGTAGGCATAACAAAGCCTTCCACTGTGTTTTCTAATGTGTCAAATTTGTCATTTAATGGGCCACTCATCTTTCATTCTCTGCACAAAGAAGAATAAGTATTGCATTATAAAAACACTTATTTCCTTGCCTCACTTGACTTCATTTGACATGAATAATTTCCAGAATAATACACAAAAACAGTGCCTACCACACTTGGTATATGTGCAGTCCCCCTGCAAAATTAACCATCATGAAACAGTACATCTTCTGAAATTCCAATTTCTTTCTAGAGGATTGAGAACTCACTTCAGAAACAGTGCTGGGCAAGAATGTGCCAACTTCACTGTGCCAACACATTAAAAAAATGCTCTTTGAGCCACAATCCAGAAATTAACTCCCCCCACAATGCAATGAAACTGGAAATTCAGTAATTAATTTTCTCTAATAGCTCTAGGTTTTTTATTCAAGTTTTCCTCCTTCTCATAGCAAATATTGCCTGTTTTCCTGTGTTAGAATTTTTATTTTGAATGCACATAAAAAAATGTAAATGATACTGCTGGAGTTTCCAGCAGGCATTTTATGAGGAGGAATTTTTCTCTTTGTCTTGACACTGGCATTCAAGATTAGTTCCATTTTTTTCTTGCTAATTAGCTTTTGCAAGACAATTGTATGTTTGAAACAAACAGAATACTTTCCCTCAGGGAATCAGAAACTTAATCTTTCCAATTTCCTTTCAAAGGACATTGAAAACAAAGCAGTATATTGTAACTCAATTGGGAATTAAGAACTATGTGATGTCAAAAATGGGAAAAGCACTATGTAAATAAATTTAACATAGATGTCAATAAAAATATAGTAATGAAAAATCCTTTAAGCCACCTTATTAATACCTGACAGAACTGTCTATTCACATTAAAGTTTGTTTGCCTTTCAAATAAGACCCTAAATTTATACAAAACCAAGGAATTTTATATTCACATTTGATTAGCATCAAATCATTTGAAATATCATAAACAATCTGCAGTCTTTCCAGTCACTTTATCCAGCAGTCCTCTTTGTGACTCAAGACTTATTTTTAAACGTTTATCATTCTACAGAGGTAATAGTGCCCCACAGAATTATTTATTTTCCTCATATCTGATATTAAAAAAATTAATAACACATGCATGCAGTTACAAGATTATGGTGGTAAACCAAAAGGTTGTTAATGACCTTTTAGATGGAAGTTGGACTCACAAGTCTTATCAATAAAAATAAAGGTTGGAATGGTTTTTGGATTCTGATCAACAAGCCACTAAGAAAATAATTGCAGGTCTTTATTTAAAAAATTTTGGAGAATTTAATTGAAAATTATCATCTTTGTGGCATATGGCACTCTACCACTACAGCCTGCCAGGAAAAGAGCTCTATGGTATGGGTTTTTTTAATGATTGTTAACATTCAGACTTTCATACATAGCACACAGTAATTTCTACCGTGTCCCACTTATAGATAATGCCACACACAGGCATGGTGTGTGCAACATAAACAGACATTACAGAACTTCTTAAAAGTGGACATGCATGTCATTCCTGTGTAGATTCCAACTTCAGCTGTGCCTCCCAGAGTTCAGCAAGGTACTTACTGATGTGTAGAGGAAACCTTCTCCATTTAGGGCTATATACAACCCAGTCTTTACACCCTGGATAGCAACAACTCGAAGCCCCACTGGTATAAGGTTGAATAAAGCTGTGAAGAAAAAACATGACCAGATATAAATATGTCACCGGAAATGAAATAGTCTAATAAACATCATTAGTAAAAAGGAAAGAAAAAATAGTTCCAATATAATTTCTTTATGCTTCCAAAATTAGACTAATTCAGAAAATCTTGCTTCTTTGATTCTGGCAAGTAGCTCTTTATTTTCTTGGGTATTTTTATGTTTTTCGATTAAGAGGTGCCCTTTTTTAAGACTGATGTCAAGGGATCTGTGATTTCGAATTTATTTTTTTTTTGCATTCATCAATGATTTATTTGATACTAGAAGTAAGATGCTCATGTCTGGTAATGACAGAAGTTTATCATAGTTCATAAAAGCACTGAAATATATGCTTGACTCTAAATGTGCATAAATGTTATTGAACTGAATACTGGGGTAATAATTAGAAAATAATTAGAAAACCACCTAATAAAAAATACCCTAAAAATACTATATGCCTCTGTAGTAATCCGAACAGTCACAACTTACTGAACATTACTGTCTGAAAATACCAGTGTGAAGAGTGGGAGTTTACCAGCCTCACCACAGAAAAACAAAAGTTGTGTAAGTAGGTGGCATGAACCAATTCTCCTAAAACTTATGCCAGCACACCTATATTACATTTACTGACTCACGCTAGAAAATTAGATGCAAAGCACTCACCAGTCTTGTAAGACAAGACCTGGATCAGACAGATTTTATACTAAATATTTTTCCACTGTGCATAAGCCAAGGAATCCCAAGTCCTTGGATGAAAACCAAAAGCACAACCTGTGTGTTCAACATATGCAATGGGAACTATGCTTCTACCAAATCAGGTCCCAGAAATACAGCAACACCTACAGTGAGTTCCTCAAAATTTAAGATGGATATCCATGGCTGACCAAAAAGTGAACTGTAGGAGGTTATCTGTAATCAGAATGCCAGAGTTAAAGCCTAAATCAAGAGAAAAAGAGTCATGCAATTGCAGTGGATAAATTCATTTCTCAAGGTGGGAAAATTCCTGTTTGGTCAAAGGACAAAAAGCCACAGTTTGTTTATGATGAATATGATCAAGTCTTTACAAGTGAGGAAAAAACATAGGTAGAAACATACTAGAAATACAGGCATGTATAAAAAAAAAGACACCTTTCCTACGGCATTTCACACAGAAAAAGACTGTGTAACATCAGATAATTTTAGGAATGCAGAAAGCCAATGTAAAGCTAGGAATTGTAGCAGAGTTCTTCCTAGAGCAGTGGAAAGAGATATATATTCAAAAGAGCTTTAGAAGAACACTATTTGGCAGATTTCCAAAAAAATGTAAGAAATTACAGGAATGACTACAAATAAATAGCATTTTAATTTCCTTCATTTCCAAAATTCTTCGTTATACTAGAATATTGAAGTGCTGTCTACAAAAAAATAAAGGTTCAGATACGGTTCCCTCTCTAATAAATGTAAAACAGTGAAATATGGCACTCCCAGAAAAGATATCCTAAGAGTATATAGGCTAAACACTGCATGGCTTGAGGGCTTTTAGTTCAATAACATTTGGAAATAAAAAAATAGTTATTAAATCATTATCCTCAAATGAAACAATGTCAAAAACAACAAAATCACTGCTGTGGGTTGTGGAAGGGGAGTCTGTCACAGCAAAACTAAGTATCAGATGGCAATTGAGTTTGGATTTTTTCCTAGCAGAAAAGAAATTGCAGGAGCAAACCTGCATATGTATACCATGCTAAAGAGACTGAAGAAGCAATTGAGGGGACACCAGGAAGGAAGAACAAACAATATCTATATAAAGAAAAGAGATGAACACAAAAGACAAATCAGCCATAAAAATTAAGTCAGCTAATTAAAAATAACTCCTAATCATAGTGGTTCAGTCAAAAATTCTGAAATTTAGATATTATTTGCCATAATGCCAATAAAATAATGCACCAAAGCTAGGAAAAAAAAAATTCGACCACCATTTTAAACAAGAACTGCAGGCCTGTAACACAGCAGTGTTATGTGCAGCTTATAAAGTTACTGAAGTGGCTTATAGTTGCTTGTGAACTCAGAAAGCACTGTGGATGGCATGTAATGCATCTTCTACTGCCACCAAATTTTAATTGGAGATTTTCAAAGCTCCTGTAATTAGTCCAAACCCTTAAAATTTTAGTGTGACCTGGAATGCTGCAATTCTGCACATTCAGTGTGTTCAATTAGTTTCACAGAATCCTTCAGACTTGAGTGAAACTAGGGAGGCCAGTCTACATTCAGCTATTGATTGACCAATGCTCAGCAATGTGTTTCATACTGGGGCTAACAAAACATACACCAATAAGGCACAGCATGTGGTCTTAAGGTGCTTTGAAGCAGGCCAAAAGGAATTTGATTTTCTCCAGAACCTGACTGGGCAGTACTCTCCACTGGGCAAGACTTTTGTGTTCAATTACACATTTGAAACACTCCTCACTATAATAAAAACCTGGTCTGAGAAAAGCAGAAAGCCTTCTAGGGTCTGCTGGCATTCCAGTCCTGCACAACCTAACATATGTTTTCTTATCTGAGGGGGTTGCTAAAAAGAGCCATGTCCCCTGCTTCCTTCCCTCTCTAAGAAAATGATCTGAAACCAAAACCTGGGGGGTGAGGAGTGAGGTCCCTGAACATCTTTATTTGCCTAAAGCCAGTTCAGTGAGTCCATAGCTGAGCTGAGATAGGGGGCACTCCAACAGTTCAGGAAATACAGCAATGCCTGGTGCTCCATGTTCCCATGCTGCATGCTTAAGAGGAAAGCCTGGCAATTCCAAATGTAGAATAAGTTGTGGGAGCATGAGGGAAGACATGGGAACTGATTGGCAAAAATGGTGCGAGTAAAACCCTTCCTCCTTGTCAGTTCTAAGACTGTGCACACTCCCTTAGCTTTGCCTTGTATTCTATCTAAACCATAGCTATAAAGCATTTGGGCTCTCCTCCTTTCCCTAAGCCTGCAAGCCTACTCCCACCACAAAAAAAAATGATAAGAAAATAGGGGTGGGGACAGTTAGCAGAAACAGCTGGCATGAAAAATGGTAATTTGTTTAGGTTTCATGGAGGAGACTTGCAGGAACTCCAAATCTGAGTTGGATTCTAATCCTCAAAAAGTTTTAACAAAAGTTTGAGTCCACTCTGTTTATAAGCAATTACTCCTTTCTTGAGCAAAACACAAAACCGTCATAAGTATTTTTCCTTCTTGTGTGTTATACCTACACAGTCCATTAACTTGAAATCTGAGATGCCTGAAATCAGATATTTCCATACACTTGTGAAAGTCTATTTAGGTACAACTGACTTGTAGCTACAAGAAAGTTGCAATTACAGATCAGTTTTTCTCAAGAATCTTGCTATAGACCAATTGCTGAAGAGTTATGAACTTGCAGCCTCCTCTTCATGCCCACTGCCCTTGTGACAGTTAACAAAACTTTCCACATCTCCAATCAGATCAAGAAAACTACTTCTTCAATTTATTTTCATCTGCCGGCCTGCAGGCAAAAATGACAACTCCATCAAAACATGTTTTAGATTGGCAATGACTGCAAGAAGTTTGGTGTAAGAGGTTTGTCCATCCATTTCTAATGGAGCAAACACATTCTACCTGCCTGATCTGACAGAAGACATAACTTTTTTTTTTTTTAAGTAGGACTGAACATTGACTTGTCAGACTGAGTATCCCAGTGGGAGAAACACGCTTACCTAACTCCCAGAGGAGGTGTAAATAGATGAGTAAACGCCTGTATAATTATTTGAAGAAAAACTTCCGTAAAAACCAGTGCAAGCATCAGGCTGCAGAGATTTCAGTGCAGTAATCCAAAATTAACACTCATTAATCCAAATTTAACAGCACCACAGGTGTTTTTCCCTAATCTTTATGTGTTTTTTTTCTATCTAATTATCTCCTTTACCTTACAAGGGTGCTGTAAATGTTATTTTATGAGTATCCTCAAACTAAAATATTATAGTGGCAGGTATTTTATAAAGACATTAAAAAGTTATTATTTCCACATTCAATTTGAAAGATATAAATAGAACATTTGAAGCATGAATTAAAGGATGAAAATAAAGGAATATTGAATGGTTGCAGGATTGCTTGAAGGGCAACTCTATCAGGTACCAAGCACCACAAAGGAGGCAAAGCACCTTGCAGCATAGTAAAAGATGTGCACTGCACAGCCAAATCAAAGCCTCTTGGATAATGTTCACTTCTTCATTTATCAATTTATAAAGTAAGACTACCAATTAGAGAATACTATAAACACATTATAAGCACAACTGTAATTTCATAAGGGGTACAAATTGCAACATTTGAGTGTTCAATCAGGTCTGTCACCTATAAAGGAAAATATCATAATTTATGTTTCATTTTTTTCAGTGGTTGTTGGCCGAGATACACTCTAGGTGAATTAAAACAAGCTATAAAGCTGAAAGATTCAGGGCTTCAATCTCAGAAATTAACAAGTAAGAATTGTCTGTTTCTCAAATTAATTAATCTTCCTACTAAACCTACCCTTCATTCATGAGACAAAACTTTGAAGATAGATCAAAGCCCTAAAATGAGTTGGTTTAGGTTTGGAGAACAGGAGGAGAATATAATGCTTGTTACTACAAGCACATATTGAAATAGTTTCTATCTCTATGATTTCTGTGTAGTATCTTGTTTTTCCCTAAATAATAATGATGAGGCCAGCGAAGCAAGCTGCATTTACACCTGTAAAATCCAGGAAAATTAGAGTGTGACAGCTACACTGAGTAGGACCGAAGCAACCAAAGCTACAGATTTAACCACAGTCACTCCTGCCTTTGCTACAAGCAAGACACAAAAGCAAGCCAGAAACTGAAGGGCATCAGAGAAATTAAATGGAAAAAAAGTCAGCTAAAACAAGATCTCACTGAGGGCAGGGAAAAAAAAAAATACAGACTGTACACACAAGATTATTTGGCTAACAGCCATGATTTGGTGAAGTGATTTAAGGAAACTCAGCACTATTAACCAATAGGTGCATTAATTGCCATTGTTTCACGAAACATCATTATCTTGGAAAAGTTATAAAGAGAAATTACAACAATGAAGTGGAACCTATTGGTCTGTTTAGGCTGGGTTCTAATATCACGGCCATCAATATGAGCAGACAAAAGCATTTCAGGGATGCAATTCAATAATTCAGGGATGCAATTACACATCATGTCTTCCTTCCTTTTTCCTTGCACACAGGAGTACACTAAAAATCTTGTCACCTCTCTCTGCAGTCTCTAGCCTTTACTCAAACTGGGGCAATGAACAGCTGATTAAAACCACTGGTAAAAACTGATTTTGACTTCAGAGCAAAGCAGATCTTAATCTTAGTTTGAGCTACCCCTCTATAACACTGTGACTCCAAAAGTGTGCAAACTTATGTTTACTGACATACATATAAAATGAGTACATAATAATATAGGCACTTGAGGGAATTTTAACTTCAAGTTTGTCTCTATTCCGCTTGACACAGAATACATGGCAACAGCACAAAAAGTAGCAGCATGACTAAGCTTCAGTCCCCTTGCTGAAGATGAAAAAGAAACTGCATCTTTTTTCTCTCCCTTGCTCCCTCTGGCTTCTCTGACACCCAGTTACTCAGTGGGCTCTCTTCAGGGACAGTGAACAGTGCAGAAGGCAGGTGGAAGGCTGGCAGAGATGCACACCCTTTGGCAGTCTGTATTTACTCTTTTTTATGAAACATACTGTGAATGGAAGTCATCCTCACTAGCCAGGTTAGTATTCTATCTGTCCTATGGACAGCTGATGCAAGTCCATCCCTTCACCCACTGGGCACATTAAATGGGCAGCCTCCAAGCACCATGGTCAGAAGCAGGATTTTCTCCCTTGGGCAGCTGCCAAAAGTTATTCACTTGTAAGCCTCAGACAGAAATCATCTTGTTAACGAGATTGAAAAATATATCATAACACCAGAAATTCTATCCATGAGAAAATTATTGTTTTAAAGTGAAAGCAAGAAGGAAAAACAACATGCTGCAATAAACAAAAGCAATAGGAAAAAAAAGAGTTCAACAGGAAATGAAAGGCAACAGAGTGGAAAGGGGAAAAAATTAAGACTGGCAGCACGAAAGAAACAAACACACTCATGCAATAATGAAGATACCAAATAGGTAAATCTTTTCAGCTCTTAATATAGTGTTAATATATGTATACCAACAAAATTTCAGATGCAGAGTGAAGGCCGTCCTGGCAAACACATGAATTTTGCATTCTTCTATTCCAAACTGCTTTTATTAAAAAATATTGGAAAACTGTAGTAATTAATAAAAAAATAATCCCACCAGTTAAAGACAGAAAAAAAAAAAGCCTCTGCGGAAAAATTAATCCCACACTTTTTTAGTCAAAAAGTAATTTCAGAGTAAAACAAATTATTACTTCTATATGGTATTTGGTCGAGTTTGGAGAAGTTCAATATTTCAGAATATTTATAATATACAATATTCATTCTGCATTTTGGAAAAAGAAGGATAAGGGAGATGGGCAGAGAACTGGAAAAACAGAAATAGAAGAGAGGTGAGAAAGAGTAAATTTTAAAAAAGGATGATTTGTGAAGCTGACAACATCAAAAAGAGAAAAGTAAGGCACTGTGGTCTAGTTTTGAAAAGAGTTGTAGAGATCTAAGAGTTAAAATACCTCTCAAATACCAATAAAACATTACAAAATTGTTGCAGTCATACACACCTTCTCACTGAAGCTGAAAATAAGAGAGATGAGCAGAGAGAGAGAGATACTCACTTACACCCTAAGACAGTTCTTAGACCTCATCTAGGCAGAGCTTCTATGAAAAGTGAGAATAAATTTGTCTTGTTTGAGGCTTTAGTATGCACTCCAGCACTGAAGTGAGCATGAGAGATGGATGGAGGGAAGAAAAGAAACAAGGATGGGAGTGGGATGGGGAGGGCATAGAAGGGGAACAAAAATACTTGGAAAACAAGCAGAGAGATATACATAAAAATATATTAACCAATTTTTCTCAATTTATAAAACCTCCAAAACAAACAATAAAAGGTGATCATACCATCTGCTGATGAAAGGCGTTTAAATGACAGCTGTGCATCAATTAAAAAGGGATCTTACCAATGTAAGCAGAAACCTCAAATACCTTAATTTCTGCAGCCTAATTTCAACAATTTTAAGGAAACTAACAGGTTATTTATGGATGCATAAAAAGAAGATACATCTTGTGTATTAAAAGTGCTTAAAATAAAATTCAAGATGACACAGGAATGTTACTTAAATACGTCATGCTAATTAAAAGAAACAAAACACAAATCAACTGTTTCTAGAATAAGAATAGGTTTGTTTAATTACCATTTGCAGCTGAAGTTATCAAACATATATATATATATGATTATTGAACCAAAATATGTTGCAGTATCATGGGAAAAGCATACCAAAGCAGCAACCCACACAGCTTTTCAAGGCCTCTTTTGTTAGAAATAGTCTTTAAAAATGCCACTTTTGCTATCTCAACAGTGGCAGAAAATCTCTTAACATCATTGGAATTCTGGCTGGCGTAGGATGTTTGGCCCCAAAATTTTTAGTACCTTCAGCAAGGTAATTATGCATGGGTTTTATGAAGGTCTTTGACAGTTTAGCTCATTAATTCAGATTTTTCTGGAAAATTTAGTTTCCATGTCTTGTAATTTATTGGAAGACAAGAAATTTTTGTTAGATAAAGAGTTTTTATTTAAAAAATTATTTTCATATAATTTTGCCACTTTTATAAAATTACCAGAAGACATTCATTGGCCTAAATATCTCCCTCCTGAGGTCCATGAGCACTTATGCCTTCCTCTTCAGAGGCAACACATTTAGGCCAATGTCCTGTACGAGCCATGCTGGTGGTGATCAGGCTTGGAAGGGACACAGCCCTCCTCCCTGGGACAGAACACATTCAGAAACCCTCCAAAGGCAGGCATGAACACGGTGCCTGTGCACACACATTCGAGCGATGCGATCTGCGGGTGCCACCAACACATTCCCCTGGGGCAGTCACTTACTAGAATTACTGCTGTCATCCTTGGTTCCATCGAGACTTCCATCGGGGTGCATTTGCAAGTAGTAGCCTTGCCTGCAATATAACCTGGTCACTATACCCTTGAGCTGGGGATCTGAAAGACAAACATATTTTGTCACTAGCCTCAAAACTTTTTCCAAGAGTTATCCCTACTCCTCGCACTGTGGGAGGATGTTTGGTGAAGCAGCAATGCTGTCTTAAAACTAAGTATACTACAACAGGATGTGTGCTGATAGAGATGGAGAAAAATCTCTCTGCAGAGTGTTGTTAGGTCAGTTCTGTGTCCTGTTCTCTGCCTCCAACATCCTTCATTATAATTAATACAGGTAAAACAGAGAAAAAAAGAACACCCAAAATACCCACAGTCAAAAGCTTAAACCATATTAAGCCCTGAAAAAAAAATTAGACTTCAGCAACAAGTACAGCCCATTATAGAAACTAACAAAACATTTGAAAAACTCTACTGGTTTCACATATGTTAGCAACTTACTGTACTGCACACCAGTTTTAAGGAAACTGGGAGGAAAAGGTTTGTTTCCTTTCCTATCAAAAGTGGTAAACTTATCTGGTGTAATTTGCAACAATACCATCTGAAGTTCCCAGAATATTTTAATCAAGCTAGAAGCAGATCCAACTCACCTGCCCTCTCCCACCCCCCATGGAATAAAACCCACACTCAGGGCAAGACATAACCTTCCTTCAGCAGAAAGGAAAAGCGGAAAATCTCTCAGTAGGCTAAAGCTACAGGAAATCCAAGTAGCTGGAACAATGAGGGTGCTCCATTTAATACTCTGCATTTATGAAAATTGCCAAGAATTGGGCAGGGATGCCGAGTGTCAAACTTTTTGATTCACAGCACTGATGTTGCCTTACCAAATCACAAACTGAGCTGTCGCAAAACTGGTTCAGAGAAAGAAGACATCATATCTTTAAAAAATTCAGCAGAATTACCTCTGTGTGATATCAGTATTAATATTGTTAAACATTAACTATTAGGCCCAGTCCAGGCAGCCAGTACATAAATTTGTGAAAACATTGGCATTAAAATATCTATATCATATCATGCTTAGCTCTGTAATAATGAATTAAATTCATAAATACTTTGAAACAGATATACAATAAAATAAACATGTGAACTTCTAAGGACGACAGAAAGTATTTGCATGCATGCCTGTGGGCAGAATACAAAATTTGTGTATAATTGCTCTCCCAATTAATCATGCTGAGTTACTAAGAGTATCCTAAGGGGACATGAAAACAAACAGTGATAAACAAAACTGTCTCTAAATAGTATGCACTGAAATTTCTATAGAGTCTTAGCTCTGTTAAATTATCCTGCAAATGTTTTTATTGAATATCCAAATTATAAAGTCATATTAAACAATAAGCCATCTAAATTAAAATCACAAGATAAACTGTAAATATAATAAACTGTTACTATAAATAGTAATACTGTAAGATTTCTGAGGCATAGAAATAAATAAAATGGACAATCGAAGATCATATAAACCTATTAAAACTTAAATTTTAACTTTTATTTTAAATGAAAATTTTGCTTCCTCTAAATTTTTACAGTATCAAGAGTCTGTTTTTATACATGAACACTCAGAAACAAATATTTTTAAAAATTTTAAACATGTTACACTGTAGTTCATTTGAATGTACTGTCTCCATCAACTTCATCAGGTGATTCAAAAGTATTCTCATTATTTAAAATTTAAAAGTGAGCTTGACACAGGTACTATTCCTGTCAATGCATGCTTTCAACATGTACTTCAAATTGATAATTTTAAACATACTTGCTCAATGCTCATTAAAAAGGCATCTTTAAGGACTAAACAAAAGTATAATAAAAATATTATTAAAACAAGATCTTTAAAAAAAATTTACAGGAAAATATCAGCATTTTGAAAAACACTTTCCATACCCAAGGAATCACAAATAAATTATTTTTTATTAACATTTTCTAGTGCAAAGAAGGTTCATAGGAAGGCAACATACAGTCAACTCACTGTCACCAGCTGTTTACATCTACTGCTTCAAGGGAAAAATGTCAAACTTAAAAGTCACTTTCAAAGCTGTTCTTTATTCTCATTCTATTAATTTTTCTAAATGGGCACATTAAATATACTTTCTAATAATCATTCATCTGTTTTCATCAAAAACATTATTTAAAATTAGCCCTACTTTATCAGCTATCCAAAATTATATCTGAATGAAAGTGGAATGTCACATCAATCTTGATGCAAGTCATAATAAGCAATAGTCACAAAGACTACTCCACATAGCTTCAAGGTAAATATCTCCAAGATTAAGCAGACAGTCCTGTCAGGCAAGAAGTTTATCTCTTCTCCTTGCAGAAAGACAAATTAATCTTTCAGGTCCTTTTGGAGACACCTGAGCAGCAAGCAGAGAAGAGAAATCTGCTAGTCCCTCCATTTCTGTAGCATTTTACTACCCTTTGTCTCTTAATAATATTGCAGGAAGTCTTAGCTTCAGATGATTTACAAATGAGTTTCTCAAATCATTGTTGACCACACTATGTTTTTTTTCTGTCTGCTAGACAGCAGGAGTGAGCAGCAATGCCCAGAAACTACAGCTGCAGACCGGTGTGCCCTGTCCAAAGGTGTACTGGGTGTGTCACCTTTGTTTAAAATCTTACCTCAGTGACAAAGACAGATCAGAATTTATTCTTACCCTTTAACCTCTACACTCACTTTTATCTTCCCACAGGTAAGAAAAAGGCAAGAAAATACAGGGAAAAAAAAACCAAACAAAAACCACAGAAACAGGATGAGAGCAGACAACTTCACCAAAGAGCTCCCAGCTCTCATGATTTTGTCATAGAAGTTTTGCTACTAGCCCTCTTTAAGTCCTAGCTGCCACAGTGAGGTTATTTTGTGGACAAGATAATTCCCATTTAATTTTAAACACCTTGATTTCAGGGGAAATGAAACAAAAAAAGCAAACTTCACCATACATAAAAAATTATGGAACAGTTCAACATCTGTTAATGATTTTTATCAATTTTTTTTTTGTGCCTTGACTTCTGAGGTTGAACAGTTCAGCATGACATGTCAGCAATGCCCTACATTGGGAAAAATTATTCTGACTTGTCATTATTAGAGGTTGTCTCTTAAAATTCAAAGCTGTACTGAATAGACAAAGCAACAGCTCCTCAAGCCTCTCTTTCACAACAATCTGTGTGACAGCAGCCACTTGCAGCCCACTTTTCTTGCCTTTTTTCCTTGTCAGTGGTGATGGCAGGATGCATGATTGCAGTTAGCATGAAACTCTCTCAGTAGCTTTTCTGATGTCCTCAACAAAGGCAGAGTTTAATTAAAATGTCTTCTCCCTCAAATATTGGCCACAAAAATGGCTTTGACACTAACTCATGACAGGCTGAGTGCAGCCCTTGCTATAGCACAATTATGACACTTTATGTTTTGAATTGTGAATATTTTCTGTTCACAGAGAGAATGGCTTTCTCATGTACTTCTGCACACCAACACACTGCCAGGACAGCCATATTTAGAAATTTTACAGATTTAAAATAAATTAGGGGAAAAACCTATTAAATATGAGTGTAAAATTGAATCTAAAATGGTAAAAGTAGTAAATATACTGACTGTATATTTAAAAAAAAAAAAAACAGTCCCTTAGCATCCACTGGAGTTTTAGTTTTTAGGTTTTTTTACCCGAGGAAGGCTTTGTTTTAACTGTCATTATTTATTTCCTCCCTCTTCTGTGCAAAGGTACCAAATAAAGGTACTAACCAGCAAATGCTTAATGGGGGCTAGTCTCACATCAACTCATATTCTTACAGAGAATAAAACTGCACGATCCAGTCAGGTACCAGTCACAAAATGAGTTGCTCAGTGAGCCAAGTAAAATCCAGTATTTGGAGGTACATTCTGCTCAGACAGCAGAGCACCAAACTCAGGATAACAGCTCCAGGTACATCAAGTTTTATTCATCCTTTATTCTTTGCACTTCCATCTGGCAGTTTTCACTTGGGGATACTTTAGTACTAAAAGACTACTTATATTGGTCCAGGAAAAAAAAATTAGAGCATTTTTTTAAGATTTATGATAGTCACCGTGACTTGGCTGTCATGTCTTGCTTGCTGATGTTATGGTCAGCATTTCTTAGGAATCTCCTTCCTCATGAATTAAACTTCATTGAAATATAATAAAACCCCATTATAGTTTGTATTCAGATTTTTTTCTTTAAAGTCAACCTCCAAAATCCTGCAACCACCAAATTCCTTTTGAACCTGAGAAGTAAAATACCCACCCAAAGTCCAGAATGTCTCATCCACTCCAGACAAATCTCCCTATTATTTTCTAGCCTGGGATGTGCAAAAAGCCCCTTTTCTGACTTCTCACAAAAGAGTGCTCCAACAGTAGTGTGTGTAGAGTGTACTGCACAGGAATTCTCACCAACGCTCTTGCTGAAGAGTCTCTACTTTTTATAATCAAGACATCATCAATCCCTCACTGACTTCTGCAAAGAAACTTATTGTTACTTGAGATTAATGTCTGGATACTTTTTAAAATTTTAAACTGTAATGCTTAGGATGTTAGAAAATTCCCAGTAAGCAACTCAACTTTGGAAGCAGGGAGAAAAAACCACATAAAAATTATATTTTCTTTTTGGGTTCTCCATTCAGATATTTCAGTTCCCACTGTAATGCTTTTCCCAGTTTTCAAAAGTCATCTTCTCAAGTGTACTGCTTGTTCAATTGCAACAGTACTCAAACAGGTACAGTTGTTACAGATGACCATATTCCATTTTGCCTTGTTTTTGCCAAGTCTTGCATTGCCATTCCAACACATAAAAGTACAGGGGACTCTGAAATGTGCTCTACAATTGTAACAGCAAGCTTCCTGAAGCAAGTACATTGCCAATGGAGAATTCAAAATGCAGAACTTTGTGCTTCATTTAAAAGTGATAAAATCCTAAAGAGGCATCTCAAACCATCCTTCGTTATTAAAGTCTTCAGCTGTTCCAGTGATACAGGTCTTGCATTCAAAAGCTTTACACACTTCTAAGTTCATTAGACTGTCCTATCACCTGGTGTCTCAATGTTTCCAAGTTTCTGATTGTGTGTTTACTTTCATTATTAAAAGGAAATTATAAAACTTGAACATTTTATATGCTAGTTCTTTCATTTTAATAATATTTTTTCAATATCTCAAAATATGCGTCAAAAAACTAAACTTCAATTAAAAACTTGAGAGAAAAGTATTTTTCAAAGAAAGTTTTGCTCTATTCAGGGCAGAAGGGAAAAGCACATAATGTGAACTCAGAAAAGCAATAGCTTCCATTATTCCCTGTTCCCATAAGTAATAATAGTGCTTGTTCTGAAATGAGGTGGCTTTCTCTTTGCTCACTTATTTTTCCGTTCTCATGATGATTACAGGGCACTCAACTTTTGTGTTTATTTTTAACTCTACTTTTTGTCCGTTTGTGTCTCACATCACAAGCTCATCTCCTGCAGAACCCCGCTTTGAGAGCGCAGTTAAGAGACAGAGAGTTCTCCCACGTTCCTGCACTGTCATTGTCACTTCCACAACGTTTATGAAATTTCCCAGTAAACTATGAAGGTAGGTTGGAGTTCTGCAAAATGGGTGCTTTTCTTGAAAGCCCCCTTTGTGCTGGTATCCTCTCCTTTGTGCTGTAAGTGTTTTTATGTTAACTGCAAAATGTGCTCCCTGCCATTTGTGGGCGCTGACATTTTGTCTTTGGGTCTCACAGTGCATTTCAAACTACATGAGACTTGTTTCTTGCTATATGGCTTTACTTGAACAAATTTGATCATCAGTAGAATTACAGGAACTTGGGTGCTAGCTAAGATAATTTATATCTGTTCAAATTTGCTAGGTGTCTGCAGCGTAACAATTAACAGCCCCCTTTACCAGACATTATTTCTGGAGAGTATTTGTTGGAAAGCGAAGATTAGGTTGTTCAGAAAACACTTCGTTCCAAAATTACAATTTTAAATGAGCATGGTAGTTTAACTTCAGTAAATTCATTTAATAATTTGCATTTCTCTTCCTGCTGGACTATACTGTATAAGTCTGATGGTTCTGATCCTCCAATACATGGATTTCTTGGAAAATTCCTGCCTAAATGCTGCCTTCCACTTTCTACACTTTTCTTCTTCTACATTAAATTCAAAGATCTCCAGTTTCTCAATATATAAGCGATACCTTAGTTTATGTTATACACAGGAGTAATTAGAAGAAGCTGGTCTCTACTTCCAAGCTTACTTAGCACCAGTCACAGTTTAATGTATTTAAATAAAAAGCATCATCTTCCACTAATGAAAAAGCCCCACCTTTGCAACTATATTCACTTTCTCGACTTACTTTGAAACAGTAAAAATTCTACTGTTTAAATTCCACGCTAAAGAAAACTTGCTATTAGTTTTTATTTGTTCTTTTCATTTTATATAACCCAAAAAATATCCAATATGTCTTACTGAATCTTATTAACTTAGATAAAATAACATTCTAGTATTTTGTTTTGGAGCTGTTCCTGTATCTGACCACCTTCATTCTACCTGGCATATTCTTGATTCTAAATTTAAACAGCAAAATGTTGACATTATACAAAATACTGCTTAATATTTCTCTTGAAAAAAGTGTCAAAAAATAGATCCCAGAATTAAGTAATTTCTGTGTCTTCAATTTGCAATAATCCCTACTTTATCTTCCCATGAAAAGCCTTTGTCAAACATTAAATGCAATTTTGCACACACTCAAAAATACCAAAGCACAACAACATGACAGCTTCTATTACCATTTAACCCATGTATAAAATTTTACTAATGTGCTGTCCTTGGAATCAGTAAATAAATGGGATTTAAGAATGAGATTTCTCTGAAGATGTCACTGAATGGTGAAAGCACAAAAGGATGGGCATAGATGACCTTTACATAAGTAAATATACTTTACATAGCACCTAACTCACCAAAGAATAAAATTGATACTCCCCTTTCTAAAAAATAGAAGTAAATGTTTAAACATTGCATTTATTTTCACAAGCTCAACTACTTATCTCCTTGCATGCTGTGAATGATTCATTGCAACTAACCAATGAAATACCTGAGGTCAATTTCTATTTCTTTCACCAAATGACAGAACTAAATTTCAAAGTGCCCAAACAGCCTATTTTACAAGTATTCAAAGCCATCAGGGTAATTTTTAATGGAGAGAGGATAACATAATAATTTTAATGCTAGGTATTGAATTCTACACCATGTTTCATTTTCTATTGTTATATTTAGGAAGCTTCCAAGTGGCAGGCATCTTTAACTTGTTATTAACTTCATTTAATTCTTGACAGAACACATAAAAGTCCACAAAATGAAATATATTCCTTCTGCTTAGATATGCAAAAGCATCACATCTGAAATATGCTTGTCAAGAACATACAGTATTATATTTAGTTTTATTTTCTTGCCAATGGCTCAAAATATTGAAATAAGCCATTCACATTGCATTCAAGAAATTTTAGTTTACTGGCTAGTCTAAAAATTGGAGAAAAACAGAAGTTCCACTGCCAATGAACTGGGACAAAGTAGAATTTTTTTTCCTGGTTAGGAAGTGATAATTAGAAATTGCAAATATAGAATCAGACTCATGTAGTTTGGAAAGAACTTTAAGATGTTAAGTCCAACTGTTAACCCAGCACTGCCAATGAACACCACCACATTCATACATCTTTTAAATACAGTAATTTCACGACCATAAGGCGCACCTGACTATAAGGCGCACCCGCCGGCAGCCAGCAAAATTCACAACATGTAGATCAGATAAGGCGCACCGGACTATAAGGCGCACTTCCGGGTTTGGGGAAAAATTTTAGTCAAAAGGGTGCGCCTTATAGTCGTGAAATTACTGTACTTTCAGGGATGGTGACTCCACCACTTCCTGGGGCAGCCCATTTCCATGCTTTCACCCTTCTGGTGATGAATTTTTGTTCTAATATTGAACCTAAACCTTCCCTGGCACAACCCAAGGCCATTTCCTTTCATCCTGCCCTTGCTACCTGGGATAACAGGCTGACCCCAAACTGACTACAGACTCCTTTCAAGTGACTGTAGAGACTGATAAGGTCCCCTCTTTTCTCCAGTCTAAACCCTGCTCCCTCAGCCACTCCCTATAAGATCTTTTCTCATAACATGTGTCAGAGACAAATTGCAGAGCAAAGATTCAATTTTCTTCAATAGCTGAACAACTTAAAAGCTTTCCTGATTTCAGGTGCAGCAGATTTCAAATACATCCAGTGTTGCAGTCTCATTTTTTACTGCCACCACAGATGCATTATTTTATAAGGCTACAAAAATCAAAAGTTCTCATTTCAACATGATAGTTTGTTGAGTTCAGTAGACTGAGTTGAGATTTGCGCAGGTTTAAATGTATAAATCAGAATGCCAAAAGAAACAGGAATTATTCTTTTTTCGTCAGTACTTACCATTTAGTTCACAACTGTAAATTTCTGATTAACAAAAAAAAGCATTAAATAGTAACCAAAGATACACCCGATCCAAATTATTAAAAATTAATTAAAAATACAGGTGTTGTTAAAGCAATTAAATTTCAATTTAGTTTTCACAAATGTACAAAAAAAAGGATTTCTTCTTTATATCAGACAAACATCTTCACTGAAAAATTCAGATCAATAAACTAACAACATTTATAACAGTAGAAAAGTAAGAATTTTACTTCGTAGAACACTACATGTTTTTAGAAATTTCTATTTAATCCTTATGCTTAAAGATAAAACTTCATTGTCAAACAATGTCATTCACCAACAATGTCTGAACAGATTTGTCTACAAACACAGAATTTGTTTACAAAGAAATCACAGCAAAATGAGAACAGTTAAACACAGATTGCATTTCAGTCCTCTCCATGAAGAAGCAATATTACTGGAGATACAGGAATCCAAAAAAATAGTGATTGAGAAATGGATAATCCCATTGTGAAAAGAAATAAAGGTATTTCTGTATTTGTTATTAGTTAAGAACATTGTTTCTCCATGAAGCAAGATTACAGAGTTCCCATCAGACAAGCAGAAGTTTGTGCTGTTAGTAGGAATACAATGCCTTATTTGCTTAGAAAAATATTTGTCTACAAAAGCACAAATGCACTGGCATTAATTCCTATAGAAGAGCTAGAAAAGAATTTTTGATATCATTACACATAGTGTCATTAACATTTTTTTAAACATTTTAAATAGAATTACATTCCTCTTTCACAAATGGTTGCTGTTCTCACTTATAAACTCCCAAACCACTAACAGCAACAGAAGTGAAAATGAGGCAGCATTACAAAAATTATATATAATTGAGGGTGTTCTGCTTTTTTCATTTATTTATTAAGAATTTATATACCCAAGTAATGTCATGAATTACCAGAAGCAGATTTGTAAGAACTATTTGAAACAGAAAACAGCAAGACATACTAAAGATGAAGTTCTTCCTTTTTTTGCAGTGTAACTAAGTGTTACCTAGGAATGCTCTTTAACTGGGGAAGAAGTAGCAGACTATTCCCTATGTTTTATTCTACTATATGCACAAGCACTTGCTTGTTTTCTTTGTGAAAATACAGTGAGATGAATAGACAGAAAGAGAAGCATGGCTGCTTTGGTTTCCTGAAATAATTTTTTTTCCTAAATTCTCCCTGTGAAAAAGAGAAAAGTCCATTCAGCCTGCAGATTGCAAGGCTTTGTAATCTCTGGTATTAAACAAAATTCAGAAATCTTAAAGAGTAGCAGCTTGAAAAACTGATTTTCAAACAGAGACAAGAAAATAATCCCCTGCACTTGAAGAACACAGTCTGAAACTCTTCAAATTCCAAATAAGAGAGTGATTCCTTCTATCATCAGTATTATAAAACCATGCCTCTTTACTGAAGCCATTCTGCTTACTTTTTGAGTTTGAGGTTAACTTGGGCCACCTTCAAAGCTTTTTTTGTCTTCTCCCCATCTCTGCTATCCAAGAAAACTTGGAATACACAGAAAGACAACTATTATGAAGTTACATGACCCCAGGATCTGTGCTTTAAGGAAATCAGCAGAATTTGACACTAATGATACAGGACAACCACAGGAAACTGTGACAGGCAGTCACTCAACTCAAACCTCTTTGAGACACTTCAGCACAAACAACTTTGCTTTTCTGGAACTTCTTTTTCAAGACTGACTCTAGCAAGAAAAAAAAAATAAGGCACAGTTAAAATTGGGAAATTCTATTTACCTAATGCTCCCAGATTGGAAAAAAAAAAAAAAAAAAAAGCCCCAAACAATATCAAACTATCTATTCCATTTAAATTATCCTGACTGCTTTGGAAACACTATTTAGTCCAGATATTTAGCTACTAACCAGAAAATCAGAACTGTACTCATGGTATCTATAAGAAAATGCGCAGAATCAGTTCAGATCACCTTGATTATTCACTAATAAGGAGTAGATCTTCCAGTTCTGAATCTTTTAATAATACAGTGGTGACACACTCAGCAGAGACTGCCCAGGCACTCACTGTCACCTACAGAAAATGAAAGTATTCTATAACATATCACAAGATTGAAAGCACCTGCTAGGTTTTGGAGGAGCTCAAAGTTCGTTCATGTTTTGATGATGCCCTAGAATACATCAAAAACACTGATAGGTCTTTCAATCTCTAAATCTAAACTTTATCACAACACAGACCAGAACATATAGCTTTTAAATATATAACTTGAAAATGAAATAAAAAATAAGAGCTTTATAAGGAATTTCCCCTCCTATCTAGTGAAATTTTGCAGTGATTCAGTGATCTGGTGTTTTCCCATCCTGCTTTGCCTCCAGTGCAGCTCTCTCATCATGGAGAAGTGACTGTGCATCTACCATGCATACTTTCTTGGCTTGTTCAGATTGCAAGCCTTCCTTCCACTGTTTCTCACATCCTGTCTTTCACTCCCTACCCACTGTGCTCTCATTCCTTTATTGTTTCCCAGTTGTATTCTCATTCTTGTTTTCCAGCTGTGCATGCCCAACAATAGTGACTATTCTATTCTACCCTGCTACCCAATCACATCTTAACTTTAATAATAAAATAGATTTGTAAAACTTAAATAAAACAAATTTGCCTTCAGTCATGTATGTCCTTCTTTACAAATTTATAGAAACAAATTCCCTTCAGGCTGTGAACTTAACAGAAGATACACGCTCCACCTTGTAGTTACTAGGAAATTCAGAGCAGTCTATAATTTCAGGTTGTATCACAAAGATCCAAACCCACCAGCAACTTCATCAACCATCCAGCCATCAAGTGCATTTTGCAGAGTACTGAGTCAGACTGAAGAACCACAGCAGTTTCAAATGTGTTTGCTCTCAAGGTGTGTAATACAAAACTGACAAAAAACCCCAAACCAAAACACGTTCCTCAAGGCTGCTGAGCCACAGTTCTTCCATAACTATGGCTTCTTCCTTCACCGTCTGCTTGGCTAAAAGAGTTAACAGCATCATCATTCCTTGTCAAACCCGGCATCACCTATTAATTTCTTACAGGCGTCCAAGTATGTGCAAACATACTAAATGAGGCAAATTCTAGACCTCCTATTTTGGGGTCTTTCAAAGTACCAGGTGACATTCCTCTAACCATGTATGGACATCTCTCCTGAGCTAGTGATCTCTAACTCTTTCAAGATGGAGTAGTGAAAAACAGGTAGCTCATTCTGAAGGACAGGCCAAAAATGTACTGAATTAACTACACCCGAGAGCTTACTTATGCACCCAAAACATTCATCAGGTGCTCTTCAGCACACTGTGCAGACACTAATGCTCTCTAAACTTTGGAGAAGTCTTTCCCCCCCAACTCCAGCCCCTTCAGATTATTCTTATAGGACTAGAATTATGGCCAGCTCCAGACAGCTGCTCATTTACTCTTGGATTGTGTTAGGAAACCTACCTATACTACAAACATGCAACCATATGGGCACATCTAAATTTAAACTAGTTTGCTTAGCATCCTCAACTATCAGCTGCTGATTTTTCTCACACCAGGACTTTCACTCCACCCATCAATTTGAAGCTTGTCCTAAAAAGCCCTTTACAGAACACACTTAGCATATTTTAAACAGAAATCAAAAGCAGTTTCAATTTCATTCTCCAGATCCATGTGCTACTGCAACAATAACTTGAGAGCCAGTCAAGACTGAGGTGCCTTTCAGCAACATTCAGGAGAGCCAACAGGTATGCTTCTACAGAAGAGATTTTCTAAGTATTAATATTAAAACCTCTTTAAATCTCTTGTATTTCCTGCATATTTATTATAACAACAACTTAAATGTTATTAGAAGCTGAAAGATTACAGATATTGGAAAGTAGGAATTTTTTTCCTAGGAGCAACTCCAGAGCAACTCCTGCCTGTGCCTAATGATGCTGCAGTGACACCTCTGCTATCAGCCCAGAGCACTGAGCAATTGCAACAAGTGACACAAATTTTACTCTGTGATAATGTCCTAAAGACAGCTCTCAATTGAACGTTTCAGATTTCTTTAGCTTCCCAATGCCAGGCTTGATCTGCCTGTCCTGCTTTCATTTTCTAACCCTCACATGCTCTTACTCAGGCTCTCCAATGAGCAGTCCAAGAGATCCTCTGTGCCATAAGCAGAGGCGCTGTTGGTGCTTCCCCTGTAATACTGCAGGTGAAGTGCTGTGTGCCTTCATATCCCAACTCATCTCCAGTTAAGATTTACACACACACACTTCAAGAGCAACAGAGCATGACTGAAACACCCTGTACTTCTCTTTTTTACGAGGACATAAATTCAAGCTCCTCCAGCTCCCATGGGGAGTCAGGAAGAACGAACAGGGTATTACTAATTTAGAAAGCTATCTGAAATTAATCTACTGCCTTTTCAATGGAGCTCAGTTTATAGAAGTCTTGTTTGTTTCTCAGAGACCTTTGATATAGTTCTCTGTTTCTCAACTCAAATACAGCAGAAGTGTCTAACATAACTCCTCAGATTTGACATACAAGCCATGTCACAGCTAAGTCAACACAGATAGGGCTGGCAACACCACCAGTCCTCTCACTAGCATTTCTTCCCACAACCTTTCTCAGACAAGTTTCATTGTGATCGTCTGTTACATCACTGATTATTCGTTGAGGTCATTTATCATTTAATCTGAATGTTCTTCTAGGATATTTTGATTCTGCTGAAGTTACTAGCATTTCTTACCACAAACTCTACACATTTTCTTCTACAGACCTTATTCTCATACAAGTCTATCTCCTTTTCTTATAGACCTCTCTGTAAGTTCTGACTCCTCTCTCTTATTGGCAGCTTGTACTGATTCCTTTTCTTACAGGTAGCATCAAATAGCTCTGACTCCTTTTCTTATTCTGCATGGTTAGCTCACCCCCAAGCCATCCCTTTCCTGGCCACCTAACCCTGACTGTCCCTCATGCAACATCATCTTACCTTATCTGTCCTATGCATAACCATACATCCCTTGGCTCAGCACAGCCAGTAATCTTTTACACCTACAAGTGCCTGTACAAGATGGAAAGATAACCCTCTCCCTTATATCCTCTAAACTGATCGGCCAGGCACAGATATTTCCATGCCTTGGTAAGCAGTACAGCTATCAGTCATTGCACTATCCTAGCTCTCCACAAAGCCAAACTCCTTTCTCTTCCTTAGGATTAGCCTTCATTGTACTTTATTAGGTTCTTTACTAAACTCTGTGGCAGCAGCCTCATCAAGTGGGTGACATTTGATGCATATAAGAAATTATTTCTACCTGTATGCAAAAGGTTTACCAGGGAAGGAAGAGGAAGAAAAGGGCAAAGAGAAAGTAAAAGTGCCCAGGACTCTGACACATGGACTTGTCAACTTTGTGCTGCCACAAAACCCACCTACCATATTTTTCACTGTGTATTTTGAAAAAAACCATACCTAGTCACACCAAAACAAACAAAATCATCATAAACTCAGAGTTTAAATCCTTTGTTTTCTAACAAATGAAACATTTTGTTTAATATATGACAGTTAAAACTATAAAGTTCAACTGACTGGCAACGGGAAATAAAGACCTGCTTCAAAATTGGGGAAAGAAATTCAAAACTGTGAAATATCTGTCTGAAAATAAAAGCTTTACTCTAGACTGTTCCCAGGTTCACACCTTTTCCCTATGAGGAGAAACATGGTTAAACTCTTCTGTTGCTTTGACTTCTACATTGCAAACCACTGGCCTCATACTGAAAAGTCACAGTAAAAAGACTCACCCTTACTTTACAGACAACAAAATAAAAGAACTAAGAGGATGATCAGTCTGTCCAATGCAGCAGTACAAATGTGGTTTCCTGCTTCCTAGTCCAGTGTATAGATGTCCCTGCCAGGCTATACAGAAGGACTTAATAGGACTGGAAAAGACACAATTAATAACTGGGCAGACAGAAATCACTATTTACAAGCATGTCAGAGGCCCCGAGTTATACATTGATTGTGTTTATTTCTGTAAAGCAGCATTAATCCCATTCTTGAGGCAAACAGAAGGATTTTAAAAGAGGAATTTAAAGTGGAGAGAAGTGAAGGTGAAAAGGCTTGCCACTCTTAAAAAAATAAAAAGATGTCACTGCAAATAGACATCATTTATTAGAAATCTCCTATCTGATGAATGCAACTGGAAGGCGGAAAGAAATAAAAAGAAACCCTTATCAACAGTTTCCAAACAATTTCAGGTGAAACTATTTTCTTCTAAAACTATGTTTTGGTTAATTCATGTTAACTACTGGAATACATCAGAATACATCGTTTCTCCTTGCAAAAGTTACAAATTATTTTAATGACAGTAACAACAGTTAGATAGCTCTAACACATTTAGAAAAGTCCTGAGACATTTCACAGAATCATAGAATAGCTTGGGTTAGAAAGGAATTTAAATATTATGTAGTTCCAATCCCACTGCCATAGGCAGGGACACCTTCTACAACACCAGGCTGCTCAAAACCCCATCCAACCTGGCCTTGAACACTGCCACGGATGGGGCACCCACAAGTTTTCTGGTCAACCTAAATCTAAAGGTGTGTAAATTGGAAATTAATATGCAAATTACTTTACCTATTGTTGTGACAACAGCAGATTTTGACATTCTCCTAAATAATCAAACATTACTAAATGTTTCTGGTTTCTATCACAGAAATGTCTATACTCTAGGCATGATAAAAGACAATAAATTTTAATGGCAAGAGCAATAATTAATAAAATCAGAATATTTTGGATAATAGAAATGGAAGGGAGACAAACCCAGGTAAATGGTAGGAAATTTTGGAATTCAATATATATATATATTGCCCCCTAAAATACTCCTTGTTCATTAGAAATCTGACTTCTGCATGACAGAAGAATCCAGTTTTCTCCTCAGCTCTGCTGAGAGCCGGACATTCTAAGCTGCCCCTGCAGTGCAAGGGAAGGCTCCCAAAGGTTCAGACTCCCAGCTCCATCAGGCAGCCTGCTGTTGTCCAGGCACTGGAAACTAGGAGGCTGTAAAGAGGAATTTAGCTTTTTTTTGGGAGCTACAGCAATATTGTGAGGCTCAGCTCTCCTCAGGCCTACAGTGCAGCATTCCAGGAACCAGAAAAAGATTATTTCTAGAGCAGACTTTATGACTGGAGTCATTAGGACTTCTACACCACATGCAGTGCTCCTTGGCTCCTTTCACATTGGACCCATCTATTTCAGCATGTCATTAATTACTTCCTAGAAATAAATAGTTTTAATTAATTTCATGTCAGACAAAATATGAACCTATAAGTTACCCAGGTTTTGGTATCTCCACAGCAAGAATTTTCATTCAGTTAGGTGAAGCTAAATCCCAAGTGTCTAGAGTATAACCATGGCCACCTATTCAGTTTGGAAAACAAACTTTGTTTTTCCTGAAACTTCAGTGGAATCAAAATATCCTAGAAGAACATTCAGATTCAATGATAAATGACCTCAACGAATAATCAGTGATGTATCAGATGATCGCAATGAAACTTGTCTGAGAAAGGTTGTGAGTCATCTGAATCCAGCCAATATGGAAATCCTTTGAAATGCCATCCTTAAGACAGAACTTTTTCAAAACTGGACTTCATAGGAAATTATTTCCTGCAAGAAGAACAGGAAAAGGTGCCAAATAACTCTATTTCTCTCCAAATAAATTTAAATTACTATCTTAAAGTTAGGATTATACACAAACATGATAATGGTTAAACCTCCCCTGAATGACACACCTGAAGGGGAGCAGCCCCTCTGCCTTTGTGACACTCACCCACAGCATTCCAGAAGTTAAATTACTTCCCATCCTACTTGACACCTGTCTTATGCTGTTGCTTGAAGAAACAAGTTTATGAGATCTTTCAACAGCAAAAACCATATTGCAAAAGATCTAGCTCCCATTTATAGCACCCAGGTAACCATAGTGAACATGGGTCACAGGTATTAGAATTATCAACTGGTACCTAAAATCACCCATGTGGATGTTGGAAAATGCATAAAACCAGCCTCAAGGGGGTTAAAGGTTATGTGTTTGTCTAACAGAAAAATGGTTCTGAGACATTGAAGCAATTCTCTTTTGCTTTATCTGCCGACAGCTACCATTGCTGCACATCACCAAACCCTCTCTGATAATGTCCTGGCATTTGTAATAAACATCAGTCACCTGTTATCTGACTACATCAATGTGTTTTGAAAAAGCTTTCAAGACAGAACTAAGCAAAAAATAATGTTCCCATTGTGGAATACTTTGTCAGGATAAAGCCCAGAATAAAGGTTTCTTAAAAAAAAAATTAAAAGGAAAGGATAAAAAAACATTTCCAGGGTTACTCACACAGGAATAACTATCAGCTTGGCAACCAATGCAGGCTGGGGTTAAAGGCTTTTTATCTGAATCAAAGTGAGTAGGAAATCAAGACTTGAAATATCCGTGTGACAGAAAATGTTCAATTGCAAAGCTGCTTTTTATGCCCAGGGGTTTAAAAAAAAAAATCTCCAGCCTTAAGAGTGTTTTCCAGAAGAAATTTTAACAAAGCTCTCCTGTTTTGATGGAAGTTTGGAATTTGGCCAAACCTGATAGAACTTTAAAACAGTTTCAGGCAAAATCAAAATATCAGTCCAACAATCTCTACCAGAAGGCCAGAAAAAGCATGTGGCTCATTTGCTAAGAAGAAGGATCTTGTGCAACAATTTCACCTTATTTGTGCGCCATAAAATATCTGGTTAATTCTTTCCTCTTTTCCTTGATGATGATGATATACAGCCTTAAAGAATTGCTTCGGTTTTTTTGTTTTGCTTTTTGTTTTTCTTTTTTCCTAAAGCAATTATAGTTATAAGCATAAAAAACAAAGCAAAATGCAAAACTAAACATAGAACAAGAGAAGGTCACTTGAAGAAGCCACAAAATAAATTACCCAGATCTCATATGCATTAGGGAAGAGTTTCATTACTGCTACAACAGCAGTAGACAATCTCAAAATTAGCACAAACATGCACATTCTACCCCCTCTAGCACAGGTGACTTACCATTGTCATCACTCCTTTGTCATTATGTGAAAGCACAAGCCCTGACAAAGCTTATATTTGCCTGCTAAAAATAAAGCCTAGATAAATGAAGCTAATTTCTTAAAACACACTCTTACCTCAGTTTGCTAAAACAAGTACCATACATATCTTTGCTTTCCTAGAATGATGACTGGAACTTTCTAACATACACAGCTCTTGATATTAAACTTCACATGTTACTGTGCTTCCATATCTGAAGTCTGGCAGGTTTGCTTACATTTGAAAGTGCAGCTTCCCTAAATGAAAGCTAGAAGACCAATGCCATGTACTGAAATCTATCTGGATGTTAAACATGACTCATTTTAGTAAGCACTTAGTAAAACTTCCATCCACAAAATAACTTTAGTTATATTTTAAATCAATTCTGATTCTTTATGAGAGAAATAATAGCTTGATCCTTGTTTAGGCTTGAGGGGGGGAGGGAGGGGGAAATGAGGATTGTTTCTTTTAAAGCTTCCATTCAAATTAAACTTTAAATGAAACAGTATTTACTTCAAAGTGGACAAAGATTTACATACTTTCTACACTTATGGAAATTAGTGAAATGGAATCAAAATCTCTGATTTTGTTTACCAAAACCTGCAAAAAAATTGGTTGGGGTCATTAGTAGATTCCAAAATTGCAATCCCAAAACAAAACTGGTTGGATTTTATTTTCCCTTTACAGAATTTAAATTAATTCCAAGTATCTGCCTATTTTTCTAATAGAAAGCTTTAAGAAAAATAAGCTCAATGAAATATACTGGGGATACAGGGATAGGCCTGAAGTTCAGCCACAGTACAGCCTGACTTCACTGTCAATCCCACTGCACTGGCTGAAATTACATTAATCAATGTCAGGTAGTTGGTTGTCACAAAACAACTGTTACTCTCCTTGGTGGTGTTTTAATGCAGGAAACTGCAGGACCATGGCACATATGAGGCATTACAGAACTAATGAAATAAAAGTTAAAGCCGGAATAATTCCTGTAACTACACTTTGAATGTCTGGTGTATCCGCCACAGGTTTTCAGATGGAACAAGACACAAAAAGTACATTTGTCAGAGTTTTCCCCCCATGCCATCCCCCTCCTTGGGTAATCAGGTGTTTTACCAATATGGTCAGGATGTGTCTGTCAAAACAGGCTTTGACTGGAAATGCTGTTCTGACAAAACAGAAAATACAGCATGCCTTGCAGTGAAAACTCCACAAACCTAAATATCAGTTTGCTTTCCCAGATGACAGAACACTCATTTTCTGAACAGCTTTGTTTAATAAGTTGTTGGTATTGCTACTACTCTGATTTTCAAGCTGAAGCTTTTCAGAAGCCAGAGCAGCTTCCAATGCAGTGTGTCCTTCTGTTTGGAGCTTCTTATGGAGAAGACCACAAAAGACTACTATATTTTTGGGTTTTGAGTAGTATCAAGCTGTGGACCTAAGGCATCACACCTTGCAGTAGCCTAAGCTTTGTCACAGCATAGATAACAATAACTATGCCCTTGTCTACATCAGAGTGTCATATTCCTCCACTAAAGAGTCCAAGTGCTCATGGAAGCAACATCACCACCTTACCTACTTGCCACAGCAGTCACATAAATACCCAGAGCACTAATACTCAGCAAATTTAACATTTCATAGCATAACTCATCTGCATGTGGGATACATCTGCAGCTCCATCCTATTGCTAGGATAGTCAAAAGAACTTCTTCCCTTTTACTGTTTTTTACTAATTTAATTTGAGGGCACATAGTGAACCAAGTGGCATATAAGCTCTAGGGTACCTGCTTCAGTGCTCCCATTGGAACAAGATGGGAAATCCACTGTTGATTGATTTTACCTCACTGACTGAGCAGCAGATTCATCGCAAATGAAGAAGGGTGGCAACACAATCCTTGTGATTCCGAATGGCAGGGCTGAGCAGCTGCATGTTGGGTTGGTTGGAAAACAATCCCATTCTCATTCAAAAGCATCTTTGCTAAAGTTTACAGGCAAAGGTGGTGGCAAAGAGCTTTCACAGCTACATAAATTCATATTTCTTCTTCCACTGCAGGAATGCAAATAGGAAAATTTCTGTCTTGCTCTAAATATCCTGAATGACCCCAACTAAGAAACCTATTCAATTTTTTCATCTTCCTCTAAACAGAAGCTTAGGTACAAATATGTATAAACAGAAAAACTAGTACTATTCAGAATCGGCTCACTGATGGCCTGCCTCACAGTAGTTTATAAAACACTGATCCAATGCCTCCCTCTTCAAAGAGAGAAGACTAAACATAACTACCCCTACAATCAAAATGTGGAAAGCCCAACTGCATCCAGTGTACAAAAAGACCAATTCATCAAGAAAATATTCTCTCAAAGCTCAACAAAGGACACAAAAATAATAATGGTATTTTCCACTAAAGATATTTTTCCGTTTCCATGGCAGTAGCCAGTAGAGTCCAAAACAGGGCAGTTTTCATGTTACTTAAAGAAAATTAAAAAAAAAAAAAAAGCCATCAGAGATAAAAATTCAACCCAATAACCAAATAGAGGCAATCAGGACTCACAGAGCTGTCAACATACTAAAGCCACTGTGCAAGACATTGCTGATATTATGGCAGAAGTGAAGAAACATTTTTTCACTTCCTACACAGCTATGACATAGCCCTAAAAAAGAACTCGGTATGCCACAATCTATTGGACTCAGGATGTGAGTTGTGCCATCAGTCCTCTGGTGTCACATCTGAACAGCCCCAGAAAATCAACAGCAAATACCTAAATTGTCCCTGTGTAATCACACACATCTATCTGGAAACCAACTGGAACAAACACCATTATGCATGAAAATACTGCACAGTCCAAAACTAAATAGAGGAAGTAGAATGAAAGTAAGTAGCAAGTAGTTAGAGACTGTTTCTACATCAGACAATGCTTGTTGTAGTTTGGGTCAACCTTGATACAGTTGATTGCAACAAAAATACCTAAAAGGAAACAAAACCTTTTTGCTGTTTCAGGCTACAAATGTAGTATCCCCAATGTATAACTAGGAATGAAAATTCTGAAGTTATCATACTACTTATATTCAAAGTTCATTCAATTCAAAGAGAGTGCTTCAAACAACTCCTTTTATGTCCTGGATGGATGCTAGTACCAGGACTGCAATAATAAAAACCAATGAAAATTACCTTGTCTTTTCAAGTCTGTTTAATCTAGAAGGACCAAGATCTCAAGCCAGGTTTCTCAGGTGCATTTAACCTTCCCTTTCCACCCCTTGAAACTTCTGGAAATTTAGCCAAAAAGTTCAGTGAATGTTTCTGTAAAAACATCAGCAGCAATTTGCCACCAGTTCATTCTTCACAACTTCTTGTCTTCAAGCCATGGTACTACTTACACCTAAACACTCAGCAAAGAGTAGAAAACAGGCTGATCTTCCTCGCATCCCTCCCTATATTCGAAACAAATGCAAACTGTGAAAACCAAAATAACAATACTGTGTGAAGTTGGTAACGAGCTGACAAAATTATAGTTAAGAACCTCTAAGCATAAACAATTTTTAAGATGAGATACACTGTGGTCTTCACACTTCTGCCCCTGAGGCTGCTTAAACAATTTTTTGTCTGTTTTTATTTAAGCTCTGAAAGTGGAGGGTTTTAGTTACTCAGATCCTGAATTTTTGGCTGTTTATCCCTAACAAATTTTGAACACAACCTGCTCACTGACATCCATTTTCCAAAAAACATACAGAAGTAATTCAAAAGAACTGTTTGCTTATAATGCCAGTTAATTTCAACCATTGTTTGCAACATAAACCACTGGTAAACAGGATGGTGATTGACTGATTGATTGATTGATTGATTGATTGATTTAATTTTACTGAGTATGATAAGTGGCCCTCAGATGGCTAGTGGCTTGATCCAATCACTTTGTCATCACAAGAATGAGATACAAATGATTATTCACATCTTAATTTAATTACAACAAGATTATTCAGGCTTAACCTGCATTGATTTCTGTAATTTTTAACTTTATGAATGCCTGATGAGTCTGTTTCTCTCTTGTTAACAGAAAAACACTTTCAAAACAAAAAAAACCTCTGAGAGTGCTGATAAACCTTTCCAAAATAGAGAGCAAGAGAGTATAGCTAATGGGAATGGTTTAGTTTTTCTTCCTTTCTGTGGTTTGGATTCAATTATCTTATCTGTACAGTGATATTCACTGTTTCCATAGAAAGATGGCTGCTTATTAGCAGCATTCAGGGTTTTCAAAGTGTCATAATGTATATAAATCTATGAGCCATCCACTCATTTTGATTTATTTACATGCATTTCTTTTCTCATTTTACATAGAACTTGCCATAGAATATTTGTTATACAGAGAAGTACATATCAATTTTGCAAAGATTCCCCAAATCATGTGCATTTCATCAAAAGATCTGGTTTTAGGGTAGTAACATCACAACCTCACAGTTGTTTAGCACATATAAGCAACTTAGACAACATAATTTAATGAATTAATTTACATCTACTGAAGTGCTAAAATTCTACAATTCTTACTTGTAAATATATTGCAAATTTGAGAACATCTGACTTGAGAACTGAAATTAAAACACTTTTATCTGTTTTTCCTCAAATATTGCCTCAAAAAGTCATTACTGATGCTCCACGGAAGCACATTTCTCATTTGTTTAGCAAAAGTCTGTGAATACATAAACTAGAATGACAGATATATCTACTTTTCAGAAAACTAAAATATTATTAGAAACAATAACAAAGTTTGTTTTATCAATCTAATGCTTTGACAAGTTCAGCCATACACTAATCTCTGCACAAAAATTAAAAAAAAAAAGAAGAAAAAACCCTGTTCTCAGAATTCAGACTGTTATTTCAAGGAAACCCAAACTATGTTAATAAGGGGGTTAAGACTATAGTCTTGATTTTTAATTTTTTTTAAATGAAAGATGTATAGGTAATATAGGCACAGTCTCTGGAGTTTGCAATAAACACAAAACTTGATTATCCAAAGTTAGAGTAAAAGAAAGTCAATACAAAGTAAGATCCAAAGAAAGAATAAAAGTATTCAGATGAAAAAATTACTTGCTTGGTAGTAAGAACTGATGATGATGATGATTATGATGTATATTGTTCATTATCAATAAATTTCTAATGAGGAATGTATAAATTTTCAAATCCTTAACACATACACAAGTTAAATTCAATAACACTTGCTAGAAGCAAAAAAAGTTGGTTTTTCTTCAGATTACCTGTATCAGCAGAGATCAATCTCTAAATTTTACAGCCCCAGGAATAGTTTTCTATTAAAACATTCTAAAGTATCCTGTGCTATTTTATAATTATTCCTACTTCTTGGCACAGTCACGATCCCAGATAATTTATAAGATGATGAAAAGGAATTGCTAGCAGGAGGAATTCATTATTAATTTATTGTGTGTCTATACACAACCATACTTAGGTCTTCACCTTGTAATTATGCCTCTACTTGCCTGATGGTAAGCATGGCTAGTCCTCAGGACTGATGCCATAAGTGTACTCCCATGTCCTAGCCTGACCACACCTCTGGTAAGACAAAACTTGCTCTGGACTTGCTAAATTTTCCTGCTGCAAAGTCCTTCCTACCATGGAAGTTTCTAATGCCATCAAAAGAGATTTAATAGTTCATGGAATCTTATTTTTGCTGGCTTTAAAAACACAGTTTAAAATGTGTTTGGAACAAAATATTACGTTTTATGCTTTGATTACATAGAAGGTTCTGTTCTGATTACACAGTGAGAAAAGTGAAAGAAGAAAACAGAACAACGAAGTTTAAGAGTTCATTTATTTAATAGTCATTGCTATACAGATTACAGTGGCAAAGGCTTCAACTCATCAGAATTTCATATGAAGAGATACAAACCACTAATTAAGGTAGAGGAATCCAAGTCTCAGTTACACATAAACTACATAGATGAGAATGAGAGGAGCATCTGCTCAACCTGGAATGTTCACAATGCATAAAGCAGTAAGTCTGTGAACAACTAAACACTCTGGAAATGTTGAAATATTTTGGAACAGTTACTATAATCCATGAACTACAGAGTTACAAGGGGGAGTGGTTGGAAAATTTTTATTTCACCACCCTTCTGAACACACCAACTTGTTATAAGATTGTTCCTCAATACAAAGCAAAGAAGAAACAATCAAGGATTAAAAGAAAAACAAATGCAAACACCTATTTACTTTATATTCTTGCAGACTGTTCTTTACGAATTACCAATAAGCTTCACACATACCATTTTAATCACAGAAGTTAAGTCTGCTGTTATATGGAAAACCACTGCAAATTTGGAAAGAAATCAAAAGAACCTTCATTGGTTCATTGTAGAACCTACTGTAAAAAAAGAGCATTATGATTATCTAAGAATTACATATATGTAATGCTTTTACATAAGCAGGTATATATAGGCCATAAATTTAGGATTTACAATCACAGAAGTCAGAAATAAATAGTTACTTTTCATAGAAAACCCTCTTTCACACTACAGAAAATACTAAAATAAAAGCATAATAAAATTACCAAAAAAAAAAAACCCCAGCCATTGCTCTAGTTTTAAATAGTAAGGAAATCTCTCTCTGCCACTCTGGGAGTGGCAAATGCTTACCAAAACCAAACAAGAAACACCTATAACACATTATTGCATTAAGGGTTCCAGCTCCCACCCCTAGGCTCATAGTTTCACAAGAATCTTTACTGCAAAGAAACCTGCTGACCTTTTCTTAAGCCTGACATATCTACTGTGTGCTGAGTGACTTTGAAATTCAGTAATAAAAATGCCTTGAGGCTTGAAAAGTCCCTTTTCATTAGGACATGAAATTCCACTCATATTCACCTTTAAAAAGAACCATTAAAATGTAGACCAATTTAAAATTAATTTCCTTCCTTCCTTCCTTCCTTCCTTCCTTCCTTCCTTCCTTAACTACATGCTTTCTGGGGCCAGGTTGCACAGTACAAAAGGCAGGCTTTGCAATGGAAGTGGTAGCAAATGATGGAGGTTTATTTTTATATTTTTTAAAATTAACTTTTCTAGAGAGAACAGATTTTGTGCTTGTGTTTCATAAAGCTGAATTCTTCTTACATGGAGCAAAATTCTTGATTTAGTAGTTTTTAAAAATGCTGAGTTCAATCACTTCTTTTTACTGTTAACTGCCAATCAGCTGTCCAGTCTTGGTTGAATTTACAGAAGTTTTATAGCATAGTAACTCTGATGCCTTTCAAAAGTTCTACACCTGGGTAAGGGATTAGAATCAAGATCACAGATGTAATTAAATTGTTTAATTTAGTTACGTCCTAGGGATTATACTTTATATCCCCAAAAAAGGATTTCCTTCACATTCCTACTTTGCTCACCTTTCTCTGAATTCATTTATGAGAATCTGACTGAACATCCAATATCATGCTTATTAGCTTCTACTCACCACTTTACAAAATGGCAACCATAACACCTGGGACTCCTGAAAACCTTGTAGGATGAAGGTTTCTGTAATTTTTTTTCAACACAGTCCATATAAATAAATTTTATATGAAGCTTTTACCATTTAATCCCTCCAGTCTTTTACTAGCTCTTTTTTGAATAACAAAAACGTCTCCTTTTCTTTTGGTTATGCATTTATTTACTGAAATATAAATTTAGGTAATGTTACCTATTGCTATAGTTTATAATATAGAATCAGATCATGGTAGTCTTGGACTCTACTCATGCCCATCTCTAACTTAATGCAAATATATATTCCTAATTCGTGGCATCAAAAACAGCTAGGTTCTTCCTTGGTGCCAGGAAGGCATATGTTCCTTAATTTTCAGTCCCATAGGAAAATAAGTTGGAATAGCTACACTGGACCTCAACAGGTTATTTTATTTATATGATTGAAATGACAGACTAAACCCCTAAAGTACAGAAATGTTGCTGTCTACAATGTAATGAAAGAATATTGCTGATTTTTCACCATAATAATAAAAGAAATTTAAAGTTTTACTAATTTTCTCATTCTTTTCCACCATGGAATAGGAATATTCTTTCTATTTTCAGACCACTCAGTGTATGGCAGAGCATAAGATCCGCGATAATAATAGTAGTAATAATAATAATAATAATAGTAATAACAACAACAACTCTTGATAACAAAAGTGTGCCAGCTTCAAAGGGTTTGAAAAAGCTGATGGCACAGTAAGAGTACATACCAGGAGTACATCTTCCTGTCTATCACTAACTCCAGTACTTGCCTAAGGCAGAAAAGAGATTACACATAACCAAGTAAGACAGACCTCTGTTTACTCACTACAAAAAATGAGGATACGCAGCTGTGTATCTTCAAAACAATGCTTAGAGTCTAAATCAAAAGACTTCAACAGAAAAATGTTTTGCAATAAACTTTTGAGTGTTATCTCTATATTGAAATTAATTCTGTTTGTAAGTTGCTGACTTGAAAATTCATTCAAAACAAATTTTAAGTTCTCGATTTTGTTTGATTCAATCAGAGCCTGGAAAAAAACAAATAATTACAGCTGTTAATAGATCATGTGTTGTTTAAAGAAAGGATTCTGTCTTTAAATACAGGATAGAAAACTGACCTCAGCTGTAACATTTCTATTGGTATATCACCATGATTAAGAAACCACCTGTATTGCACTCTCCCTTAATATCTACAATATGCAGGTAATTTAGTTCTACAATACATTTAATAGATGCAAGAAGGGATGCACTTTACAGGACTATATGTGGACTGGAACTGCCTAAACTTTAGAGATCCAGAAGATCACTCAAGCTTGAAGAGTTCATTTTCTAATGAAGAGTTAAATTGCCAATTACTAAGTGAAGACATTAAAAAGCAATATTAGTATATGAAAGATACTCTGAAATGACACTGCTACAGCACTATCTGTACATTAAATGCCCACTATTCTATCACCCCTCTTTGAGATATTTCCAAAAATCAATAGTCTCTAAAATTATATTACAATTTTCAAGCTATTTTTCCCCATTTGCTCTCTAAGCCAACTCATTCATCACATTTAGAGCTACCAATACCAGTTTAGAATAAAAATTTCATCCCAGCCCTAACTGTATTTCTTTTAAAAGCTTCCATTAGCAAGCAAGGGATTATGTAAAATACTGAATGCATGGAAAAAAAGCTTGAGACTGAGTCTAGAAAGTCATGTTTTCAAAAATATTTAAGCATGCTTAGAATATTTTACTTGAAATATAGAGTATTTACACAGTTTCAGTTTGTGATTATCATGCTGTCCTTCGAAAAGGTTAACAGCAAAGAAGGAAAACATCAATGATTTCTTATATAGACTGTTAAGACTGTGTTTGTACTTCCACAAGGGTTATGGGTTAATCAATTTCATTTGAAGAAAAGTAATGAAAAACAAGCAACGTAAGTTCAACACCCTGAAAAATAGACAGCCTTGCATCTAGACAATGCAGGCACAGTGGACTTAAGTGAACTGCCAAGAATTAATTCTGAGGACAATCTCATAGGAAAGCACAGACACTTGTTTTGATCTGCTGAAACTTTGAGCAAGGCAGATCATCCAGTGCTGGAGCTTACTGGTGGGAGCTGATGTGGTTTCTTAGGCTTTGGGAAACAAGTCATATACACTCACAAGCACAGATCTCCATTTCAGTTCCACTTAGCTCCACAAGTAGGAGAACTAGAAACTACTTAGGGCACTATGTATATTGGGAATTATTTTATATCTGAGATTATGGGGCACTCCCACATCTGCCAAAAAATATTAGCTGATCTACCGATGAATTTTCCAAAAATGCTTTCTTTGGAGAATTAAATTACCTTTGTAGTTGCAGTAAAATCTAATCAGTGCATTTTTTGAACATGTTCCCTAGGTCTCTCTTGCTTATAAATATTAATGTACAAAATCAGGGGCCAAGCCATCCTGAAATTCATACACTCTATGTATAAATTTAGAAGTGGTATTAGCACACAGAAACAGTAAACATCACACTTGGTTTTTAATACTTTTAAATGTTGAGTATTTTTCAGTAGAATACTCCCAAGGGACCTAATTAACCAAATGAAGATTTTTCAGATTAGCAAAACAGCTAGATATGTAGATGTAAATACAGGCTAAGAAGTTTGAATTTGCACCAGTGACAAGCATATATTTTAATCTTTGTGCTTTGTAGATGCATGAGGTGAAGTGAAATTTATTTTCTTCTCTTTATTGGGTAGCCCCGGGTCAGATAAGGTTATTTCAGATGAAAACAAAATATCTGTCAATTCTCCCGTTTGTGATTATATTAACATAAATTAGACTAATATAACTAAACAACCTGTAATGCAAGAGAGGATGATGTAAAAGGAATTGATGTCTAGCATCAGATAGGCAAGATCTTGGCTTCATGGTTATTAGGAAATTAATGACTGTGGTTTGTTCAGCAGATGACAGGTAGAATAAAATAAAAATTAAAATAAATTTGAACTATCATAATACTAAACAATGTGAATCAAAGATGCCCAGTAAATGAAAATGGTTTTATCCACTTAGTAGATTAACAGACAAGTCTCCCACAGAAATCACTTTGGCAGTTTAATTCATTAATCAAAGTCTTAGAAAAGCTGTTTAAAACTACCATGCCATCTATCATTAGAGAAAATATATAAATAAATACAAATATTACTCTTTATTCTGAGTGAGCTCCTGGATGTATCTTTAATGCTACCCTTTCTAAATGTTAGTCTCCCAAAGCACACTTCTGTTGATATTTTAGTACGCCCCTAAAGGAAAGACCATGAACAGAGGAATTTGTCACAATGACAGAAAAAAAATTCATCAGGGTATACACATGATTGAAGCATTTTATGCACTCATAATAACTTAATTTTTTTCTAAAATAAATCCCACTGAACAGGAATAGTACTAACAAGCATTTTTAAAGAAGAATTTAAAAATGAAGAATATTTTTTAAAGTTTGCTAACATGTTGGCATGTATGCATATATATTGTGTATATCTATTTACCTAATTCACATATACCTATATTTACAAGGTAAAATCTGCATTTTTAATTAAAAAGCAGCATCACTAGCTTTTGCTGCCTGTTTAAAAAAATGGGGAGTTATTTTTCATATATAAGTACAAAGCAAAACACTTTTTTATTCCAAGAAAAACACAGTCTTGCTTTTACTGCTTTATATAAAAAATATATATATAATTCTACTCTTCCATTGAATTGTATGAGAATGCTACAGATGGTTTGTCACATCTTGATTAGCTCATTTTTCACAATGCTCTTGTGACACTCTGTATCATTTACACAAGGCTTATTTGTCAAAATCCCATAGCACCTTTCTGACAACAGATGTTTTGAAATTCATCCTTTTTTGCTTGGCAAAGACTTACTTTAATGGATTTGACAGTATGATTTCAGTGACGAATTCACTGGTCATTTAACACAGTTTAGAAAAACTAAAACCAGACTCTGAAAAATGTTAATTTTGTAACTCTTATGATGTGTTTTAAAGAAATCACCCTTATAAAATGTGTTTTGTTTGTGTTTTTTCACAAATGATTATTCACTCAAAACTATCCTGTACAAGATATTTAAGTAATGACTTAGGCTTGATTGTTTCTTCAGTTTCTCTCTTAAATAGAATACAACTTTGAATCCACAGGTATTCCATGTATCACTTTGTGCATCAGGATCATAGGTAGTAAAAGCTATGATGGCATTTTTACAGCAGGAATTCTTAGGTAAGCCAATGGATACATAAATAAAATTAATGTCTCATCATGAAGGAAAATAAACTCAGGGGTCTGATACCGCAGATTTTACTGGTGAGTAGCCCTTGTTCTGATTATTCTTGCTGAAATGTTCTGTGTCAGTGGTACAGGTTAACAGTGGAGTTATGTTCTAATTCAGTTCTCTTATTCAAGAATGTGACAAAGTGCCTTATGAAAAATGAATGAATGAATGAAAAAGGATGAATTCAAAAGTCTCTTTAAAGCCCCTTCTCACCTAAAAAAATGTTTGGCATCTCAGTGCTGCAAGGCAGTCCTGTCGTCCTCAAATGGTAATATTGGCAAATACAGAGTTTTCCCCCCAAAAAGACTGAACAGGTGGTCAAGCACAATTGCTCAGTTAGGAAATCTCCCTAAACTTGTTTTCCTGAAGAGTATCACTTACAAAAATCTACCATAATAAAGCAAATACTCTTGTCTTTTAAATCACACACAGACTGCTTAATATAAGAGCCACCATAGATTTTTGCCACTGACATTTTCCTTCTCATCTTCACTGTATCCCTGTACTATCTAAAAATGGCAAGATTTGGCTTGCATTTTGAGATACAACAAATAATTTCACTGCAAGAAAACCGTGTAAAAATAAAATTGTGTGGATTTTGTTGATTTATGAAATGTGAGCCATGGAAAAGAAGGAGGAAGTATCAATCAGGACAGTTCCCTGATTATGCTTAAAATGATCTTCCAACCCAACCTAAAGAGGAGCTGTAGTATACATACCACACCACAACACATGGTGGCATTCTGTATAATGTAACAGAGGATGGTTTGTGCTTTATCGTTGACTGGTAGGTATTAGCCATGTTTCAAGTGATACTTAACATTTTCACTCTTCACAATATAATTCTTTTGTTATAAAACTACTTGTTTCCTGAGGACATTGAGTAAATCGTTACCATTTCTGAATGCTGTTGAATACCACAATTTAAAAAAAAAAAATTAGAGAAGTCACTACAACACCATTTTGCTCCTTTTATTTCTAGGGTTCTAATACAAAGTACTGATAGAATGCAATCACCAAGGTACCAGTTTTCCCTGTTGACTCCGGGTCATCTCACCTGAAGAAGAGCTGCCTCCAAAACCTGCTGGTCTGCATGGCAAGGCCCTGGCTGGGAACGGGCAACAGGCAGGTGGACCTGCACCTGGGCACCCACAGGGATGCCGAGAAGCTCTCCCACAGCTGCCGGCTGTGCCTCAGCTTTTACCGTGCTGACTGGAGAGACACCGAGCAGTGGGGAGCGGGACCCCTTCACTACAGCCCGGCTGCACCTTCCAAAACCACACTGATGGCTCAGAGAGGGGGCTGGCTCCCGGACACCGGACACCCAAAGCGCTGTGCGCTCTTTGTCCTTCAGACAGGATGACAAGCGAGACGGGCAGGCGGGGGGCGGCGGGCAGAGCCCCCAGGGGCTCCCTGCCAGCAGCACACCTGCCGTGACCCACCCCGGAGCCGGGGGGCGGACAGCGGGCAGCAAGGCTGGCCCCGGGGGTCCCGACCCAAGGTGCGCAGGCTGCCGCCCTCCTCAGCCCGCGGAGCCCTTCTCCCGCTGCCGGGAGCCGCCGGCTGGCAGGACCCGGGGCGGCGCCCGGCCGGGAAGTTTCTCGCCACAGGTTGCCCCCTCCCGCCCGCCACCCGGAGCCCCCGGGCGGGCCCGGCCACAGGGACGCACCTTGGCGCCGCAACCGCCGCTTCTTGAGCCCGAAGATGCGGACCTTGGAGAAGATGTCCACCAGGTTGCCATTGCAGAGCCCGCGGTTCTTGTTGGGGCTGTTCCGCCTCCTGCTGGCCGAGGGCCGGTCCCAGTGCTGCTCCCTCGCCTGCCGCTTCTGGCGGATCAAGCCGCTGGCGATGGCCGCTGCCATGGCTGCTCGCCGGCTCGCCCACGCCGGGCAGGGAGGAGGGAGGCGGCGAGGCGCTCAGCCCCGGCGGGAACCCATTCCCGGGGGCGCGGGCGAGCGGGAGCCTCCTCCGGCCCGAGGCGCGGCTGCGGAGGGGCTCCCGCACCGTGCGGCCGGCGGGAGCTGCCGCCGCCGAGGGTCACCGCATGGGTGCCCGCCGTCCCCCCCGCCGTGTCCCGGCGCACGGACACCTGCTCGGGCGGCTCTGCAAGCGGGCTGGCGGAGCGGCGCGGAGAGGGCGAGCGGGACTCGGGGCACAACCGCGCCCGGTCCGCTCCGGTAGGGTCGGGTCGATCGGGTCGGGTCGGGTCCGCCAGGCAGCGTCGCCTCCCGGGGCTGCCCTCAGCCCCGAGCCGCCGCCGCCCGCTCGCCCGTCGCTGCCATCGCCACGGCCGGGGCGGCTACCGCCGCCTCTTCCCGGCTCCCGCCTGATGATTGCCAAGTGCTTCAGAAATCAGCATCTGGAGAGAGCAATCTTCTTCTCCGGGGAGAGCTGTAATCACGGCTCCTCGGTCCCACCCCGCTCCAGCCTCCCCTACACACGCACGCACACACACACACAGACACACACACACACACGCACCGCTGGAGCAATTTTTTTGTCCTCCCCAAGGCGAGGGGCGGCGAGGGTGCAAGCAGTGGAGGAGGGGGGAATGGGGAAAGGCAGAAGAAAAAAGCACAAGGGGAGAGAGGCGGAGGGACGGGGTGATGCTGATGGGGTTTTCTGGTGGGAACCGGGAGGTTCCCGGCGGATCCGCCACCAGCTGCCTCTGCCCCCCGTTGGGGTTTCCGGGCTGCTTCGTGCGGGGCTCCCTTCCCGGGGAAGAAGGAGGGCCCTGAGCGCTGCCGGAGGGGTGTATGGCCCTCCCCGTTCCCCTTCGCCCGCCCCGGCACAGCGAGGACCCCTCGCACGCACCCTGTCTCCAGCTCCCCGGCTCCCTGCCGGCCGCCCCCAGCGGTGACACCCGCACCTGTCCCCGTCCCCAGGAGGGGATGCCGAGGGGCAGCGCAGGCGGCGGAGGCGACACCGCGCTCCGCCAAGGGCACCGTGCCCCGCGCAGCCCTCCGCCCGCAGCTGGGCAAGTCTGGAGGGACACGGGGCTCTGCCTCACGGCAAGGTTTAGGAGCCGTGGGGAAGAAGCACACTTACAGGGCTGAGGGACCTTCAACCCAAATACCGAAGGGATTCCATGGAGCACCCACAAACAGCCACAGCAGGTGGATGTACTGATCACCAGAACGGTGTAAAATTATAGGCTATGTCTTGGAGCACTTAAGGAAGCACCAGCCAAGCTCATTAGACACAGAACACCTAAGAAGTATCTGCCCCGAGAAGTTTACAAGGCACTGTAAATAGTAAATACCATGTAAAATAAGACATCACCCTTCTTTCCTTTCGTCTTTTCCTATTGGCTCATGTCTCCCTTTTCAAATAATGGCCCAACATTTTTCGGATTTACTTTTTGCAAGCCTAATGGTTAAACTTCCTGAAGTTGTAACTTAGCCAGAGGAAAGTAGAGGTAGGAAACAAGCAGTTACACAGGAAAATATTTAGTTAGCCTATAAAGAAGGGCAGAAGCTTGCACAGGCAATTATCATGTAATATCTATTTTTATACTGTTTTCACAGTACTCTAATTTCTTATTAGATGGTTTTGCTTTATTTATTTATTTTTTTTTTTTCAGGATTGGAAGTGTAAATATCCATCTAGCCATCTAGAAAAATCCACTGCTTTGCAATACAGAACCTAGTATGCAAGAGTAGGCTCTTGTTTCAGCACAGGCTTCAGCTTCTTTGATATTGACCATTTTTCCCCTAAATCCTTTAATCTACAAAGTGCTATTTTTATACAGAGGGCAAAAGTGTATGGTGGGAACTCCAGTATACAGGGATTTTGTATTAATACTAGACCAACTAGGAACAGAACATGCACAATCGGATCTGGATAATACATTTTAATTCTATTTAAAAGTGTCTCTAAAGAGATTCAGCTAAGACTCATTGGATTTTCTATCTGGCAATTTTTACAGAGCAGCAATTTCCTTACAACGGTTACAATTGCCTTAACTAATGCAATTAGACAGAAAGGTGGTTATTTAAAAACAAAAAAATAAATTTCAGTGTAGTGTTTTTGCATGCTGCTTTCATTTTCCTTCCTTCTCAAAAGTGGACAAGACACGGAGTAGCCTCCCCTAAGATCCCTCGTGAGGGAAGCGCTCCTCTGAAAGCCGCCCGGTCCTGCCCGGTCGCGTTCCTTGTCCCGGTCCGTTCCTGCCTGCAGCACCCTGGACAGCGGAGCAGAGAGCACGGAACAGGGACATGGCCCCAAGTCAGCTCGGCTGGGCTGCTGGCTCCAAAGGAAGGAATGAGAGGAAGTAGAGTGAAACAGAGGCCAGCCACCCACGCTCTCTCATTTTCTCAGGCATGCAGAGGTATAATACATACATATAACCCTAAAATTTGCATCTCCAAAAAGGTGTGGGTCCCAAGTTGCTCTTTATAGTATCCGATGATGCTATGCATTATATGGTGATTATATCTAATAGTAGTACTATCTACTACTATTGTTCCTCTCTATATTTTCCTTCAAATCCTGGGCCTTTGCCAAAACACACTAACATTTCTCAACAACATGATGCTCAGGGTGATGGCAAAGAAAAGCAAGAGGGTGAAAATAGGTGGTAGGCCTGTAGACAAAGAGAAAATATGTTTCTTACTCCAGAGATTTAAAAAAAAAAATTAGCTTTGTACTCACATCTCAGAAATGCAGAGCAGTTGTTTACAGCTTGGGGTTTTACAAAGAAAACTCAAGAGAGCCATCTGGTGTCCTAACCTGTGATAAAATGTGTGCAATTCTAGTCAAAGTGAAGGTTCTGCTAACAGATGGATTGTACAAGTATGAACACATCAGCTGCCTTAAAAGCTAGGAACTGTATGAGAATGTGCATTTAAGATAAATAAATACATGTTATTTATTAAATTTTCTACATTAAAACAGAGTTTTAGTTCCGATTAACAAAACTCCGGATATGAAAACTATTAAAAGCCAAAGAGGGGGAGAAAAGATTTTCAATGCTTTCTATTCTCCCATCTGTTCATTTCTAACTGGTAATTTATTATGGAATTCAGGATTTTTCTAAATGAAAACATTATAGAATCTATAAAATTGCTTTTCTGGATGAATTTCAGAGTAAAAATTTCAATGTATATAAAGTGTGCATAAAATACTTGGTTTATTTATATGTAAGGGTATGAAACATTATTATTCCTTATTTTTTTTTAATCTGTATTACTGGGAACAAACTATATTCCATTTCAGCTAATTTAAAATGTAAATTTCAATGTGACCTTTTCAGATATCAAAGTTCAATATTAAAATATAAACCATTGATATCTGTGTATGTGCTTACACTAAAGATACATAAAACGCTCTTATAAGAAATTCCATTAGGAAAAATGCTATCCAATGCTTTATAGTCTATCCTTACCTAGATTCTTAGACTATGAAATTTATAGAACTGAAAATGTCATCTTTACATATTATGGGCTGTGGATTGTTTTTGTTGTTTTGTTTTTGTTGTTTTGTTTTTGGTTTTGTTTTTTCTTTGTTTTTTTTTTCTTTTTTTT
>PYHW01010271.1:1524355-1555077 GCA_013186435.1 Turdus rufiventris
AAAAAAAAAAAAAAAAAGAGGGGGCGGGGGTAATTTATTATTTGTAGCAGTGGAATACATATGGTGAAAACTAAATTTAGATTGGCTGTGATCCCACATATCCCATTAATTTTGGCTTTCAGACAGGGAAAGACTGTCTGAAACAGCCTCAGCACAGTGGGGTCCTGGCCCAAGACACAGAGGTATTAAATGAGAAGAGTAACCATGCGTAAATATTCATACACATATAGAAAGCAGACAGGAAGCAATGCATATAATATTCCACTAATCCATTCTCCTGCATCCCTGAAATGTATCTGTGTGAAGATCAGATACTTGTCCTTAATCACAACCTTCTATTGTCTAATCAGGCACAAGAAGAGCTTACATGCTCCACTGTTGACAGGGCAGAAATTTGAAAGTGAAATATTAAGGTTGGTATGAACAAAATGAATGAAAGGGTGATTTTGTACAGAAGAGAAGACGGGAAAGAGAATGTGCAGGTATGCAAGGGAGCAATATTTGATTTACAGGATGCAGGTTTCAGCTTCAGAGAAAGAGTTAGTCAAGAGCATCCCTAAATTACAATCAGGTCCTTGCTGGAAAACATACTCAAAGAAATCTGCCTGTAAATTTTGCAGAAATCTGATCTCTTTCAATTCCAGTGATTGATCTGTAGGCTCAGTCTTCATTACAACACTTCTCACCTTACACTATTTCTCATCAGATCAAAATCTTGAATTTTTGTATGACAAACTTTCCTCTTAAAAAAAGAACAACACAAGATTTTTTAAAATTGTCAACTGGCATTCCACAACTGTGCCCCCAATTGCTTCTGCAGCCTGATTGGCAATGTGGGTAGGTATTTTCCAGACCCATAGCCTGGAAAATCTCTGTAGAGAGAAAAGTTCCCCCAAAAAAGGATCCTGGGAACCTGCCAGATCCTGCCAGATTTAAATTCCCCTGTCAAAAAAAAGCTATTGCAATCCAGATCTGGAATTAGAAAAAAAAAATCTGCACTCTGTCATCTTGCAACTGTATACCAAACTGAGAGTCAGAGTGCAAACTGAAGTGTCCCATGCTGTATTTGTCTGTGTACCAAACAGAGATGACTTGAGAATGAGAAAACTTCACCTGCTTTACATCCTACAGGCCTATCCACTTCCAAGTCTGGGTTCAGATATAATGATCACTATTAGAATTGTTCTATATGATCTTACATTTTAAAAAATCCAGATGAAAGGATTCAGACTAAACTGGTTATCCTTCCTAGTTTTCTTTTTTTCTGAAAAGTTGCCTAAATGAAGTTTGTTATTGAAAGAGTGCTTATTATTCTTGTGCACTCTGGAGAGACATTTTACCTGAGAAGGTGATAGAAGTGAGAAAAGGAAAAATAAAGAAGCGGTAAAAATGCAGCTACACTACAATGATTTTTTTTTTCCTCCTACCCTAGTTGCTTTATATTTTGATCTGTTATATCCCACAACTTGATAAAAAGATTGAATTAAGAACAGTATTTGAAATTAAAACATGAATGAATTGCTTCATTAGAATTTGCAGGTTCCATTCTAGAGAAAACACACAACTGTGGTTTGACATAAAAGTAAGCTGCGTTTAGGGTACACTATAAGCCACAGTAATATTTCAAGTGTAATATTGCAAACTACTACGAGTCAGCTGGAACACATTAGCTGTTTCTGACTGTCAAAATAAGACAAGCTATGATTCAAAGAAAAAAATAGCTATTTTTACTACTAAAGTTCTGCAGTTGGCCCTAAGTTACAGGTGAGGGCACTATAAGCAAAAATAAAACCCTGGGACAGGCTAAATGCAGATATTTTTAAACTGAAATATCTTAAAAAGGCACAATGAAAACATCCTCACTGACGTTTCAAATGAAAGAACAGTAAATCTCAAACTGAAAAAAGTTGAATATCTGTTATATAAATACCATTATTTAGAGAACAATTGAAGCTTTTTGCTATAAAATACATACTATATGCACAGGCATATAAACATTCAAAATTATTGCTTAAACTCAAAATTCATATAACCAGACTGAGGAAAAGTGTAATGTCCTGCACAGTGCACTAAATTAGGGAATGATCTGAGGTAAAACTGTACAGCAGTAGAAATAAAGATATTAGTTCAGACATTTTTCTCTATGATTATCAAACCTCACTTGATAATTTTGCAGGAGACCTGATATTCTAATGTAGCTCTGTTTTTACAAAGTAAATGAGACTGTAGAGCATTTCTGTAGTTGTTTTCAAAACAGTTTCTGATATAACAAAACACATCACACAGAATTATTCGAAGTTTCAATGTTAGTATTTTCTTTTCTAAGTTGCCAAATTTGGTTTTAATATTAGAAACTAGTTATCTTTTTTGCATTACTTTTATTTTCCAAATATGAAAGGCATTTTGAAAGACAGCTACCATGACTTTTCTGTTAGATACATTATTTCAGCTCAAAATACTTAATTGAATTGAGCAGGGAAAAAGGCCACATTTAGTCACTGATGTAAATGAGATGATTTTAAAGAACACTCAGCATCAAACTGTTCCTCTGATAGTAAAGCACTTTTTCTGTTTAATTCACTAAGCACACAATTTTAAAGGTCAGCAAGAAATGAATAGTCTTTAAAATAAAGTTTTGAATATAGTTTGAATCTTGACTTCATAATAATTTTTTACAGTCTAGGATATGGAATTTTTTTTTAGAATGACCGATAGGAAAAATGCCAACTGAAAACTGGTGTGAGAGAACTGAAGATGCTGGCATGTGCATGATTAAGAGTGGAGTCTAATATATTTGATTTCCTTAGAGTAAAATTCTTAAAAATAAACAAAGAAAAAGATCATACCAAGAATATGACGAAAAAAGAAAAAAGAAGTAAAGAAAAACAAAATAGTTACATTCTCTGGGATTTTAAAACTCATGAGACTTCAACAGTTTACAATCTTGAGCTATTACTGCGTTGCTTTAATGAAACTATGTAAGCAGAAATACACTGTAATGAAGAACTTCATGCAGAGAAGACAAATGGAAATATTTGACTCATTTACCAGAAGTCTGTTGTCTTTTTGAAGCACTAGACATTAGGTTCAAACCCTAAGTTATTAAATTTTTTCACTAATCCAAGTTCTGTAGGCTCTTTGACCCCGGACTATCAAATGCCTAAATGTTTGGATCTGGCCCCACACTTAAAACTTACTGGATACAAACATAAACAAAGTCAGCTTGGCAAACAGAGGGACTCACAGCAGGACTCAGTGCTGAAACTTGGGATATCAGCCTGATTTCCCCATGCATCATTACAGTGCCTAAACGCAAAAACTAGTCAGCTCAAGTTCTTGTAGGCCAAAGTCATCTACTAGCTAGGCCAAAACTACACACTGTGTGCCTGAGTGGTTTGCTCAATACCTCCTTTATTCACAGAACTTTATAGGCAGAACTGTCCAAGCTCAGGATGGCCCCCAGAATTCCAAGACAGGAAGCAAAGTTGTCGGTTTAACACATAGTGAGGGTGAGGAACCAGGAGCATGATGATGATGATGATGATGACGATGATGACAATGATGATGATGATGATGATGATGATGATGCAGTCAGCTACTCCTAGAACACTGCAAGAAGACGTTTTTCTTCAGGGAATGCACTTTTCTAACATTTTGAAAGCATAAGTACCTATAATGAGCTTGATGACACAAAATAAAGCCAATGGTGTCACAAGGAGGCAAATGCAATTCTTTCAACTCAGGGCAGTCAGGACATCACCTCATGTCTCATATTTTGACAGAAAGTGAGCACTACTTTCATGCACAAATATTTTAGGTTAAACCTCTACCACTTAGTAAGACTTTGATAATGTTACATTTGAGCAGCTACAGTTAAAACAGAACTACAAAAATAACAAAGCAGAGCCTTGTTTTTGAAATAGTAAAAGCACATGGAATAAAAAAAAAGCTGTCACAAAAATTCCATCATTTAACAAAAATATATCTTCTTTTTTTCCCAACAAAACCAGAATGAATATAGATATTTATCTGATCTATATTCCTTTCATAAAAGTAAGTTTTATTGAATCTTCCATGCAAATGAAATTAAACAGTTGGTATTTATCAAACAAATCATGAGAAAAATCTGGTCAAACACAAATTAAAATCTATTGCTGAAGTGAAAAATATCTCTAAAAATTTTTCTGATGGCACCTACCCATGTTATTTAACAGTCTAAGTTCCTCCCCACGATGGAAGATAAGCCTGCTTTCCCACCTTCCCTCTTCCTCCACCCTCCTTGCTGTCACCAAAGCTATTACTGATGCAAGTGGCCTGATGCAAGTGGCCTTCAGATCACATTATTTTCTAGGGCCATCAAATATATCCATATATTACCAATCATCATCTTTCCAGTTTCAACTTTTCTTTACTCCAAAGTGGTGTAAGTGTATTTTTAAAGTAATAATTTTAGATTATGCAATCCAACTTTGACCATTTGTGATTGATGAAACTTTATTTCCATTGCCAGCTATTTTAATAATGTTTATAACACCAAGTAGAGCCTATATTTTGCAAAACACCAAAAAGAAGTTTCCATCACAGCAAAACTAAAGAAACTCTCTCCGTGTAGGTTCAGAAATTTGGAATCAAACTGCATGAGAAATAATTTCTTTAATGAGAGACACAAAAATACTGATGATGGGAAAGAGGAATAAGCAGTTGAGGCTTTCAGCAATGCTCTGCTGGTATCAACAGTAAAGGGAGGAGAGCCTCAAGGGAGAAGGACTGCTATGCCTCAGTCAAGAAACCAAATATTTTTGGAGATCAGGAGCCCACTGAAGGAAGCAATTGGCTCAAGAGATGGCTGTACTTACGACATGGATGTCTAAATACTTCAAGGGAGTCATCTTTTTTAAGACTTCACACAGTTTGGAGTCAGCAGCAATATTTACCTAATACCAATGTAGGTTTATGGCCAATGATCAAAAAGAAAAATACTATTTTCATGGTCTAGCAACCATTTCCAAAACCCTCCTGATATGGGTTCAGTTAGATTTACCTTATTAAATTTGTTTGGGATTGCAGGCCTGCATGTAAAAAAAAAAAAAAAGCTGATTTAATTTGTTGTCTCTTGCAGTGAAGGAAGCTACATGGGTAAGAAAATATGTTTTTTTACTAAACCAAAGCATTATCTTAGCAAGGCTAAGTATGCATGTCATAATAACCAAATATTCATGAAAATTAGTGTCTGAAAAGAATGTCTGATTTTTAGGCTAAGACAAATACATTCTCACATATTTCTACATCACATAAATACATTTAGAAAATGGCTAAAGTAGCAATGTGTTTACATATTAACTACTTTCCTCTGGATTTTACTCTTACCTTAGCTGGAAATATAATTCAAATCTTTAACTTCACCTATTTATGCAACCACAGAAAATGAGGCAGTTACTATGGCAAAGAAGACAAGTAATAACTAATTAAAGGCCAAATTTTTGAAGGTTTTTGCAACCCAAATAATGACCAAGCAAGCAAAGGAGCAAGCAAAAAAGCTAGAATAGGTTTGTATATCATTAAGGAACTGCACTATATATTTTAAAAGGTGTGTATGTGGGTGCACACTGCAGACAGATGACAAATCAATTCTTCAGGACAACTACGCCTTATGATTCTTAAATGCTAACAAATTATAGCAGTCAAGTACCACACTCAAGATAGGATACTGATATTCCACAGATGAAAAATTATCAGTAAATTTTATACCTGAGCTTCTATAAAGAAGGTTAGAGATTGCATTTAAGATTACCAAATATAACATATTAAATATGAACAGGTTCTTAGTGGATTACATTTCTTACACTGAAAAAAAAGAAAAACCCAAGAAGAGGGGGAATATTCTCAGATATACTGAGTAAAACTTCATTGGATTATTCTTTCGTGCTTTTATATTGACATTTGTGTTCCCTCTAAAGCACTGCTGGTCTTAACAAGTGATGTCAACTTTAAAACATGCCTGAAGAACAGAATGAGGCCTGGTGGTGAAACAATTTATGAAATGATGCATAAATAGCCTGTGCAGTTTCCCTATGAGACTTGACAAAACATACTGGATTCTATCCAGACATCAAAATGTAATTAAGTATGATTTATTATGTATATTCATGGATTATTCACGTCTGAACACTTTGCTTGCTCCAACTGCATCAAAGTATTTGGCCCTGTTCTAAAAAATATTTTAAGTGAAAAATCAAATTACAGTAAGTTTTCCTGGAGGAAATTATTTTTTCTTTGTCTTTCTCTACACATCTAGAGGAATTAATAGTTTGAGACATTTGATTAGTGTTAGACCATTACTCTAAATATTTAAAATAGAGACAGATGGTGCCAATACAACACACAGTGTGATCCTGCAGGAAAGAGAGTCTAACTATGGGAGCAACATCAATATTCCATATGTTCAGGCTGGTGCAGAACACATTGAACCGAAAATTATTTGGTCCCAACAGCAACAGAAGTGCCACACTTCCTCCATGAACCAGCAAGTTCTCAAACCAGTTCAAGAACCATCCCATGCCAAATCTCTATATTTTCATGCCTTTTTCAGGACACTTTTCAAATACACCAAGAAATGGCTCCACTGAGCCATGAGAGGTTCCATTTCCTCTCATTTCTAAAGATAAGAAATCTCTTACCACTAAAATTCTGCCACATTAACCTTAGCCTATTGTGTTCTTGAATTTTTGTTTTAAGAAGTGGAATATGATGATTAGTAAAGGAAGATATGCATCCTCCCCTTTCTCTACTCTTCCCGTCCATTCCCTGCTCGGTGTAAACATGGGGGTTTGTAAATGTTCTGCAAATTTCAGTGTGGCTCAAACAACTTTTACAAGACTTTGAGAAAAAAAACAACTTACCACAGCCCACCCCTCCAGCACGAAAGGTGTTATCATTGGCCATGTGCCTGACAAACACATCACTGGCCTCTTTTTTCAAAGTATGCCTGCTTTAACATTCCTGCCCACCACCAACTCTCCTTCCTCCAAGGCTTCATTTGGCCCTCTTTTTGGTGGGCCAGAACAGCAAATTTGGGACCCTTTAATGTAGCCGCATTTCTATGAAGTTCTGTGTGGTAACTAGCAGAGTAGGAGGGCAGTTACTGGCTAAGGACACTGGGAAACTCCTACAAAATAATACTAATTTTGCTGCTTGCTATATCCTGCTACCAAACCCTAAAAAGCATTTGCAAATCCTATGGACTGTTTAGCTGTAAAAAATGTGTTGGAAGAATGCAGAGAGGAAAGGGACTAAATAACATAACTTTTTTTCTGAAATAAAAACGAATACAGATGAGAAGAGTATTTAGGTTGAAAGAAATGCACCTAGACAGCAAGAAAGTGTTGTAACAAAGTTTTAAGCAAAAGGTAGGAAAAACACCTCTATTTCCAAAAGGATAAATCATGCAAAGTTTTCCTTTTTGGGTTTTAGCCATTGTGCCATCTAAAGAATACTGTCTAATTTTATTTATTTATTTATTTATTTATTTGAAAATGCTTAGCATCCTGTTGCTATGGCAACAATTTGCTTTGCTGAGTGCATCTTTGTTAACATTCACTTGCTGTAGTAATGTTTCCATCACCATCTGGCAGTGACAATTTTTTTTGCTTGAGTGAAAATTCCTATAAAGTATAAAAATCAGGCCAGTTATTTTTAGAAAGCTGACTGCCCCAGCTCCTACTGACTTTGCAGAGTTCCAGTAAGAACCTCTGTAATTTCAGTCATGTGATATTGATAACTTCAAAGGGATAAGCAACAGTGTTAAGAATGACTGAGTTACAAATCTGACCAGTTGTCCTTTTGCCTTTGATAGGGAATGTTTATTTTTCAAATTTTTTAAAGAAGTCATGTTTTAAAAACTACATACCTTACCTCACCACCTTTGCTTCACTAAAATTAATTGATATTAAGCAGATGGCAAAATTAACTTCATTATTGGTAAGATGTGTTTCAAGAATATTGCATGAAGACTGGGAAACCCTCTGTTTCCATGGCAAATCATTTGACTCTCATACATTTAATAAGCATGTTTGACATTCCATAGTCTGTGGGTCAAATTGAAATAATGTAATCACAGTTATTAAGGCAAATAAATAAGATAAGAACTCAGAGGAACAGCAAAAACTGGTTATGTACTGACCATGATCCAGGCTGGACAAATATAGAAGCAAGAGTTCTTTCAAACATAGGCCTCATTTATGTCTACATTTTGATATTTCAGTAACTTTTCTCAATTCTCCTCTAAACCAGAGAACAGTATAATTGTTTCACCAGTATAAAATGGGTATTATCTTTCTGTTTGAAATAATCTAAGTGCTACTCAATATTTAATTACAAAAAATATCTCTGGTCATGTTAGTATTTTGCAAATATGGTTATTTGTTGTACATGAAGAGTGTAGCATGGGACAACTTTTTTCCAGATCACTCATCCAAGCATTTGCCACTGTTGATTTCTCAAAGTGAAATCACTTTGATTATGTTCTTCAAAGTCCAGAACATAAGACCAGAGAGTTCTGTTCTGCTCTCTGCAGTGAACATATAAGATAGGCTTTTTTATATGCAAAAAAATTGCTTTCCATGTGTGTTCATATACAGACAAATCTCTACCTCAGTGATGGTTTTTTTGCTCTGAAAGTAAATGCTTTCAGAAAAAATAAAAAATAAAAAAATTGACAGTATGTCACAGGCTGACATTTGGAAACAGAGGAGACAGCAGCAGGTAGCTTGACCAGAAACATTGATAGAAGAAATGTATTGATGTTCCCTCTCACAAAGGAAAAGTGCAGAAGCTGCAATGACTTTTCAATTCTTGGCCAAATCCATAGGGTTTTAGAACTTTGTAGAACACATATGTTTTAAACTAAGAATATTTAATGTGGAAACTTGAGAAAGAATCTGAAAAAGAAACCCAAAATACTGAGTCCTGTGCTGCACAGTATTAAATTATTAATATTTCTTAGTGAGAACTCTGTAAGTTACCTTAGAGAAATTACTGAAATATATGGTTATCTTTGATGATTCAGCATTTCTCAGAATCAGTATCTCAAATCAACTCCCAAACAGCAATTTTACAAAATCTAGGAGGGTTTTTGGCTTTGGCTTGGTTTGTTTTGGTTGATTGGTTGGTCAGTTGTTTTTTAACACTGCTGCAAGCTTCTCCTCTTTTACAATGGACTCTTTTTTGGGTTAGTTTTTTTAAAATATATTATTGAAGAAATATGTTGCTTATTTATTAAACATCAGATGAACAATTTTTTTTTTAAAGACTGAGAAGAAAATTCACTATTAAATATCTTGTTTTGCTTTTTAGAGAAGGTTAGCATGTGCAAGATAACTTTATAAAGGTCATAGTCTATGAGAAACACCATTACCAATTTCCTTACCCAAAAAACAGAGTGATAGCATGGAGTTCCTTAGACAAAAGGATAAAGTTTTTATTTTCTTCCTTATAAGGTAAAGAAATCTAACTTTTACTGAAGATCATTAATCCTTCTTTGTGTTGCATATCATTATAAAGTGCATAGCTCTTTTCTTTGGGAAAAAAGATGATCTGTTGAAATGAGAAACTCTGTGTCTTCCAGTCTCTTTTATAGAGAAAACTAAATACACATATTTACACTGGCAGAAAAAATTATCTAAAAGACACATGAACAAAAACAGCAGAACTCTTGAAGCTATATATTTCTTGAATGGATTTTTTAAATAATGATTTACCACACCCAAGCCATAAGAATGATGCTAAGATAAATATCTAACTCTGCTGAGATTTTTAGGAAGGATCAGCTTCTGGTAAGGCCAATCTCTGTCTCTCTATTGAGCATGAACAAGCAGCCCTGCAGCTTAGTGAGGATAAAGGGACCTAAGCTGAATCATAACCCTGTTTTTCAGTCATCTCCAACACTGGTGGGCAGGTCAGACACAGTTTCACAAAAGTCAGCAGTGCTGGAATACGAAGGAAGTAATGGCATGAACATAATTTATCTTTATTAGCAGAATTAGACTGGAGTTAATTTCATAGATTGAGAGAATCACAGAATGGTTTGGGTTTGCTTCCACATGTACTACAGGTTTGCCTCAAACCCAGGAAAGCTAATATTCTGCTCATCCTCCTCTCTTGAGAAGTAGTTGCATAAGAAGGCATCAATGTTTCTTCTTTTTGGCTGACGTCTATTTTGTTTGGACATCAAGTCCATGATTAACAGTTTTCTCTTCACAGTATCCCCATAATTCCATCTCAGAGTTTAACAAGAGAAATCTCTTCTCTTGCTACTGCTAATGAGAATTATAAATAGATTGGAAAAAACAGGAAAAAAGTAGATGGGCATACTTACAAACTTGTTATAGTAATTTTAAACTAAAATGTCAGAAGCAGAGGGCGAAGATTTATTTTATAGATAACAATCAAATTGTAAAATAAACATAATATATTTAGCATAAGGCAAGAAAATTTTAAGCTATGGGTCAAAGAAAAGCCGATCAAAAGTATACATCAGCTGCAAAATAAATAGACATCAGCATAGGACTCCTATTAATCTGATTTGTTATACCAGAATAGCTGTTTTCAGGTACTGATGCAATTCAAACCATGACATCTTTCTAATATACACTGTAAAAATTCAATATGACTGAAGTACTAGTTTTGGGTTTTTTTTATGAACTGCATACTGTAACTATTCAGTCCCAAAACCTACCCCTCAGTATTCTTAAGTGTTCTGTTTCATTACTTATAACAGAAAAATTATGAGATTCTAGCAAATGGCAGAAAATACACCTACACACCTGCTACTAAGTATTTATTTATTCCCACAGGAAAGCGTTGCTTAAAAGGGTTTTGTATTCTTAGCAAACTGTGTATCTAATTCACCACATTAGAAGCATTGTTGCAAAATTTTTTATACAGAAAACAGCAAATGCAAGGCTGACATGCTGCAACAAATACTTTTGGTCCACAAATCAGACAAATGCCTTTACCTTTGCTTCAAGCACAGATTTCTCAGTGATGCAGAGTTACCAAGGACGCTCTACAAGTCCCCAAGAACCACAATTCCTCTTCATTGCAAGTGGTAAAAGAACCACTGCTCCACAACCATTTCCATTACAATATCTTTCATCCACATGGCAAGATAAAGATATTATCTTTCAGTATAGCCTGGACATGGTGGCCCCTCCACTCTAGGCCAAGAACAACTCCTTAAATTAAAATAGACAACATTTTAGTCTGCATGAACAAATGATTTATTTGATTATGTAGATGAATCACAATCCTATTAAAAAAAAAAAAGGAAAAAACACAACCCCTCTGCACCCAGCTCAAATAGAACTTAATCCATAGCAATTATTCATCCTTTTGAAACTTTTAAAGTGCATTATTGTTGACATCTTAGTAGCCCATGCATTTTCTATCAAACAGACAGTTCTATTCAATATGTGTCATGTCTATGCAATAAAGTTATCATGAAAATTAATGATAATGTTATGAACCTCAGAATAAAAGCAATTAACATTTTTTTCCAAATGACAACAGCACAAAACCTCTAGATCTGAATTAGTTCTTAATCATCTTATTTCATGTTTTTCCATAATATACAGTTATTATTCAAATGAAATACACTTTGGGGACTCATTTTCCATCATGATGGAGTAGATTTGCACCATGTTGATAATGTCAGTTTAGGTTTGCCCTAGTCTGGGAAGAATCTCTCCACTGAAAGTCTGAATTTCCTTGTATTGAATTTGTGTGGCCAGGTTTTAGTAGCTCAGACACACAGGGGTGGCTTCTGTAAGGAGCTGCCAGAAGCTTTCCCTATGTCCAGCAGAGCCAATGCTCCAGGATGGTCCCACTGCTGGCCAAGGCTGAGCCCATCAGGAATGATAGTAATGCCTCTGTGACAAGATATTCAAGAAGGGAAAAAAGTATTGTGTCAATGTAATTGCTCTCTGAGAAGAGGGAATGAGAGGAACAGCCCTGCAAACACCAAGGTCAGTGAAGAAGGAAGGGGAGGAGGTGCTCCAGGAGCTGGAGCTGAGATTCCCGTGTAGCCCATGGTGAACACAGCTGGTGAGGCAGCTGTGATTCTGCAGCCCACGGAGGTCAATGGCAGTGCAGAGATTCACCTGTAGCCCTTGGAGGAGCCCACACCATAGCAGGTGGATGCTTGAGAGGAGGCTGTGATCCCATGAGAAACCTGTGCTGGAGCAGGCTCCTGTCTGGGACCTGCAGATCCATGGAGAGAGGAGCCCATTTGGAGCAGGTTTCCTGCTAGGACTTGTGACCCTGTAGAGGACCCACACTGGGACAGCCTGCTCCTGAAGGACTGCACCCTATGGAAGAGTGATCCACATTCGAGCAGTTCATAGATAACTGTTGGCTGCGAGATGGATTCATGTTGGAAAAGTTTGTGGAGAACTGCTTCTTGTGGGAGGAACCCCACTGGAGCAGTGGCAGGAACAACGTGTGATGAGCTGACCATAACTCCCATTCCCCACCTCCCTGCAATGCTGTGGGGTAGGAGGTAGAGCTGGGGAGGAGGGAGGGTTGGGATGAAAGTGTTTTTTAAGATTTCTTTTGCTTCTCATTAGCCTGCTCTGATTTTGTTAGTAATAAATTCAATTCATATTCCCAGGCTCCTAAACCCATAAACCTCTTGTTATATTTTCTCTCTCCTGTCCAGTTGAGGAGGGGAGTGATGGGGAGGGTTCAGTGGGTGCTTGGCATCCAGCCTGGGTCAACCCACTGCATTCCTCTTTAATGGACCAAGCAGAGAGAGATCACATAAAATCTGTTTCCAGTTTCACAGTAGAAAGAAAAGAATTGTCTTGATCACCGGTATTGTGTCAGTCCATAAAACAACATGCTGAGTATTAAAGTAATCCACTATAACATGTTTTTCTCACAGGAAAAAAAAATCTAATTTACTGAGTATCAGATATAAAATTTATTCTACCTTTTCCATTTAGTTTTTTGACACACAATCTGTGCAGATCAGTTAATACAGGATCTGATCCCTTATGTGCTGTTACCAAGAGAAGTGCAGATTCGCTGTGCTGCTGTGAGTTTACTGTGTTCTCTTCTTGTTTTCAACTGAAATGGAAAAGCTTTCCTATCATCATGGTGAATACAAATGCAGCTCTTGTTTCCTAATTATCACAGCTATTCAGACCTTGAAAATATGACTTGTTTTTTATGTAGCTGTACTGTGTAGATCTTAGGGATGTCATAGAAACTAGGAATGATTCACTGAGAAGACATGTTTCTTCTCAGCCAATAGTGAGCCAACAATCCAGAACAACGCAAAGAAAAATTGGTCTAGGGAAGATCATATCTTCCTTGAAACAAGTTTTTGACATATCATTTGCTTTTCTCTAGTCCTTTTGATAACTAACTTCAATAAAGCATTTTCCCCATAATTTTTTTGCTACAGCTCTGGTGTTTAATGTATCTCTCTGATAAACAACTTGTACCTTTTTAACAAGAGGGCAGAAATCAGAACTTAATGACTGAAAAAATCTCACCAAATGACAATGACTTAGGATAACTTCTTCATTTTTGAGTGAAACATTCAAACACTACACAACACAGTACCTTTAAAAGTACTGTCCTACCCTTAGAAATAATACAATTTCTCTGTCTAATAGCAATCTTCCTCTCCATTTTTCAAAAACAATCCTCTCCATTTTACAAAAACAATCCCTTTAGATAATCTGGATTATGCCTAGCTGAGTACCATCTCCCTGTGTCATTGAAACTAAGATTTTGCAACGGAAATTTAAATTTACAACATTTTGATGTAACTTGAACCAGAAAATCAGGCAGTTCTCTATCAACTCTATGGCATTAGCTTTTCAAAAAGATAGCACAGTCTATGCATGTAGCTGATTTTAGTTTGAACAGGATGATTACTATTTCCCCATCCCAGCTGTTTTCTCTGAAATCCTCACACACAGTAGCCTGTTAAATCTTTTTAAAGATACTGGATGACTAGAAGACTTCTTGTATTGCAATGTGCTATAGAACCTGGTCAGCTTAAGATCAGTCAAATTGCATCCAAGAGTAAGCACAGTTGGATTCACTACCTTTGTGTTGTACAATATTTCACTGGCAATCCTTCTTAAAATGCTGCAGGCATTTGACTAAAAAAAACTGGGAAGATTTGTTTTTATAAAAAGCAGCAAATCGCAGTACAAGGTATCACCATGTGATTGAGAAAATTCTGTGTTAAAATTGGGAAGTAGGGAGAGACAAAGGAGAAAGGGAAAATTACATACCACTATTTCAGTTTGTTGTAGTCCTCCCTCTTCTTCCACCCTACAAAACAAGATCCCATACAGCAAGTGTTATCTACCTACCAGGAAGCAGGAGGCAAAAAGACTGTCAATCACAGGGGTATAACATACAGAAAAATTCTACCCTCTCTCCCCTTTGCAGTCCATAAAAAATATGAAAAATTTTGCAGAATAAGGGAATATACTATTATGGAGAAAGTCAGCATAATGTAAAAAGTGGAAAGAGGGAGGAAGATAGGAGGGCAGAAAACAAGACTGTGACAAAGACAATTACTAGAACGTGATTTAGATCTTCGAAAATATCTGTCACCTCCCATCCTACAAAATGAGATTCCATATAACAATCAGAAGTGGTAAGAAATGAAACTGGGAGACAGGATAGTCTAAATTACCAGCCTGAAGAATCCTTCAATCAAATTATGTGTTAAGCGCTAAGTCTTCATAACAACGGTGGCAAGAACTGTATGAAGGATCAAACCTCAGCTTTGCATATAACTAAAAGAAAGGGGTAGTTGGGGGGGGGGGGATGAATTACAAGAAAATAGAGACAACGCTAAAGGCAATCTGGCCCCTGATAAATTGCAGCTGTACTAATTTCCAAAGAGTAAGAACGTTCTTGCCCTTTAATAGGTCACAGCTATGCCCCAATGAGGATGGGTGTTATAAAAGAGTGGGGTAGCTGGCTAGAGGTCAGTTGGAGTCTGCTGGTTGTGCTGTGAGGAAGAAAGGCTATGTGGTTATGTAAGGGACTGAAAAGGTGAGATCTATGGGAGACAGATAGGGTGAGGTGGTCATGTAAGGGACTGAAAGGAGTTAGCTGGTCCTGCAGAAGGAAGAGCAAGGGGAGGAGTCAGTGTTGTGTGGAGGCATCTGTGGGAAGTCTATGGAGAGGAAGGTATGAAAGTTGCTGAGATAATAAGAGACTGATGCTTGTGTCAGTCATGAGTCCCCCATTGCAAAATAATCGGTAAACTTCTATTTCACGTAGCAAAGGGAAGATACTTCCTGATTACAGTCAAAACTGGAACACTACAGGTCAAAAGAGAACCAAAAAATAAAGTATAGCCCCATGATCCACTGGGTTAGGGAATACAAGGCAAACTGGGTCCTGTAGATGCTTAAGCAGCAGGCAAATGATACAGCTGCTGTAGTACTCAGCAATTTCTGGCTGTCCAAATATGCCATTCATGTCTACTTTACCTGAACCAGAGCCATCAACCAAGAATCTTTTTACAAGGGCAGGCGAACAAAGGAAATAGCTTTAAACTGAAAAACAGCAGGTTTAAATTTCATGGTAGGAAGAAATTTTTCACAGTGAGAGTGGTGAGATGCTGGAATGAGTTGCCCAGAGAATCTGTAGATGCCTTGTTCCAGGCAGTGTTCAAGGCCAAGCTGGATGAGGCTTTGAGTGACCTGGTGTAGCAGGAGGTGTTCCTGCCTGTGGCAGGAGGGTTGGAACTAAAAAATCTTTAAGCTCCCCTCTGACATGAGCTACTCTATAACTCTGCTTCTATGATGGTATTGATTGCCACACAGATCTGGAAGCCACAATGCCTCTGCCCTTGTATCTACAGAATTTTCTTCCAGAGAAGAAAGGCAGAAATTCCAGTAACAAATTGGAATGAAACCCAAAGCATGGGGTTGCACTTCTAGCTTTTTGTCTGTGGAAGCTATCTGGACCCTACAGGCTCCTGGAGTTACAGTCAAGTCCTGCTTGTACACATCAGCCATGGAATATAGAAGATAGCAGGCTTGGGTTTCCCATGGGTGCTAAAGCTTTGCTCCTTAAAACACTTTTTATTCAGCAGCAATGTCCTCATAGACCCAGCAGTCAGATTGCATCATCTTTATATGCAGTTTGCTGTCAGATACATGCTGCCTGCTCAGATTAATTGGAGTAAAGCCTGCACAGAGTAGATAGTACAGAATAACCAAGGAGACCCAAATCTCACAGTACAGAACAGGAAATATGAGCATAATGCTCCTAGGCCTGGAAACTATGCACTTAGTCATCTTCAATCCAAGTAACACATAAGATTTTATCACCAGAAAGATGTTAATGGCCATGAAAACACAGAGAGCACATTAAGAGATGTTGTTCACTTATATCTTGACAACTCTTTGGAATGAAAAGTTAGGAGTTACTTATATATATTTTTGGCTACAGTGCAAAATTTGTACTTTAGGAAAAACAATCAAAACTTTGATTTTAATTAAACATATTTTAGCTAACATGAATTACAGAATTTTTATCTTTTCTCCTTCAGAAGAAAGATGCTTGATCTTAAGCAGCTTTACTGAAGTTGCAGAAGTTTCATGAATTACAGTGGCTTCCCTATACAAAAGATATAACATTGGAAATACCTGCTGAAACACTGTACTCATTCAAAATCTGAATTGGCCGCTTTTTTTTGGTGCTAGATATCATAACTTAAAGAGTTTTGAAAATTCATCTAGAGATCTCTGGAAAGGTTTGTTTTTGGTTTTTTTTTCAGAAGAAAGCTATCCTATTTTTCAGTTTCCCTACCAATCTGCCAAGCAATTGTTTTTTAAATACTTTTTTTTAAAATCTGTGTGAATCTAATTATTTGAAGAACAGGTCCCATTGGTCTGCATAGCAGTTGGCTACAGCGCAGGATCAGAAGTAGGCAGTACAGACATAAAAAGCAGGGAATCTATTTCTGCAGGAGGGACAGTCTTTTCTAGGTGGGACATGCTCTGTTTAGCAAGTGGTGAATGTGCACAGAATAAAGAGCATGAAGTGAATGCCTATTTTAAAAAGAGAATGACTAAATAATAAGAACAGTTAAAAAAAGACCACCTTTTGGGCAGTGGGAGATGAAGCATGGTTTTATCAATTGTAAAGAACACATCAGCTGCCAGAATACTTGGGGGGGTGAGAAATACAATAGAAAAGACCCAAGGATCATAAAAGGACAAAAAATGAAGGGCTGCTGACAGATCATTTCATGACCAAAAAAAAAAGGAAAAAGCAAGAATGGAAATTTCTTACAAAATCTGAAATGACACTGTGCTCAGCTGTATCTGCAGCCTGAATTTTAGCATAAGTGTGACCAGAAGACATACATCTGAAAATAGCATTCAAGTACTGGAACTTCTGTTTTCCTTTAAAGCCTATTAGGGAAAGGAGGAGAAAAAAATTTTAAAAATAGAAAACAAAAAGGAAAAAAATTACCAAAACCTAGCCAATGAACCCTGGAACATTAAGAAGAAGAATGAGGAAATGAGACAGCTAATACTAACTGGCTGCTCTGCCAGAATGTCAGTGATATTGGATATTTCTGTGGCAACATGCAGTGCTTGGAGACAGAACAATGTAATTTCCACACTCCTACAAGAGACAGGCAACCTGTGACATGTGAGCAAGTAATGTTGACAAAGTTTGAATTTTCCCCCCCCCTCAGGTATCTTTGAGGCATGTACAAGAAGAGATTACACCTCATGCCTGAGCATCCAGCTGTCCTTTGAAAGCCAAAGCCTTGGGCTCAGAAGCACAAGTGTTAAGAGAGCCAGTGGGCTAAGGTAGTGTGCAACTCAATTGTTTATACCTCCCACTATTCAATTTTCTTTCTGTTTTCTCATTTCAAATTGGTGGAGCTATATTGCTTGTTCTAAGGAAAGTTATTTTGTGGGCCAGGAAGGAATATATGAAAATAAAATTAAGATGATGTCTGAAAAATAGGATGGAAGGTTTATTTGGGTAAGGTTCAGCTATCTCTGAAAGATGAGCATAGAGAGTAGTATTGCAATCACCACACAACAGCAGCATCTTAGACGATGGAGGTGTAAGGAAGGAAAAAAAGGGAGAAAATACATACTAGATGAGAATATGGAGTCTGGCTTTCAGGCCTTTACTCCTATAACAATACTGTTCAGAAAGTTAAAAAAAAAGTCTACAATAATAGTAACACTTACTAAATGAAAGAGACCAGGCACTTTTCAGACACATTTCAGATGGGTATGCAAACAGCCTTCATGAGACCACACAACTGTGTTTCTCCAAAGTCTTTTCATTTTTTGTAATACTTACAGTGAAAATAAGGGTTAATAGATTCTAGACTGGGGATTTAATGCTTAGGCCAATTAGGTTTGTGTACCTAGTTTGCTCACTATAAATGCACATACTGCAGCTCACAATCAACTGCAGACATTTCATAGTTTTTTTGAAAGGTGACTAACCTCCTCTGGCTCAACAGCCCTCCTAGCACAACCAAAGTTATCATGTATGCACATAACAGCTCAAAAACTGCAATATAAATAATAATTATTGTCTAGTCACCACAGTTAATCACCTGCAGTACTGTGGACAGGCAATGGGTCAAGCAAATACCAGCTGTAAAAATGCAGCCATATAATTGAGTTAATTTCATTTGTAAATGAGCACCTTTTGCTCTCCCAAGTTTGCCTCATAAACAATTGCAGTTTGATAATACCATGTTTATTGTTTCAATCCACTTTTGCATGAAGACAATTACATACAAGATGTCTTAGGAAAGAAAAGAAGATATCATGAACTTCTATGATATAAACACTGTAGTTAAATGCAGGTATTAAGGGATATGATTATGGGGACCAAAGGAAAACCAGAAATTCAGAAAAGAAAATTGCTCTACTAGGCTCATACAATAAATACTAGAATAACACTATATTGCAACCCATTATATTTCCTACACGGTATTTAAGAGAGATGCTGCTTGAAGAAAGGATGTCATTCCCCAGTTGTATGAAAGCTAGAGCATGGCAACCTGTTTTCCTTGCTTTTACATCACACAGTGTATTTCTGCACTGGGACTGGGCCTTTGTGGTACTACTACTGTACAAGTAATATATTTAACTATACAATCTTTGTGCAAAGTTCTTCACTTGTGGCTCTTCATCTGTCATTTATTTAGAAAGACTATTGAGCTCTTAATTACACATCAAGATAACACTTTTAATATTTTTGTTTTCTGGCAACATAAATATACTTTTTTTTCTGTGTTTGAGACTATGCAATGAATTATATATAATACTACCCCCAAATTTCAGTGAATAATATAAAATGGTCATAATAAAAGACAAGAGAAAATCCTCTAGAGAAAAGATGCAAAAGCTGCTATAAGACAAAAAAATCAGAAACATGTGATGATAAGACACAGAGCTACATGTTGGTTTTGCATGAAAGTCAAAGTGTCAATGACAAGTCACCTAAGCTGGAGGAGAAAGTCTTATTCCCAGCTACGCAAGCTAAGCCCCCATATGAACAGAGTGAGGACTTACATCTGCAGGAAATAAAATAATTGGAGACAACAGAATAACAAAGTGTGTGTGCACACCTGTGTGTGTCAGGGCGTGACTAACATCAGAAGAAACTAAAATAGAGGACAATTAACAGATGAGGGAAGCAGGTATTTAAGAGCTGAAAATAGATTTTAAGACACTATAATTAGTCTCAAAAAGAAGAAATACATGAGACTTTTATACAGTAAGTAGAAAGCAGAGAAATAAATGACACTTCAACATCTTTCTCAGTTCTCTGTAGGTCTCACTAGCATACTAAATGCCTGAGGTTGTAGAACTGCATTTGAATACTGAGGTCTTTCTGTATGCTATGATCATTCACTCTAACATGTAAGAACTGGGCTATTTTTTTTTTTAACTTGTAACCCTTCCCAAGCACTAGAATGTGAGCTAAATTGACTAATATCAGTTGTAGAAGTGTTGATTCTGTCCCCTCAGTATGTTGCTTGCTTACTTTTTCTTTAAAGTAGATTATGTGCTGAAGTAATAAGAACACTTTATGTTGGTCTGTAACAGCTTGAATCCAGGGTTGGCATTTTGTCCAGTCTCCATATCAGACAGCTGTTGAGTGGTACCTAGCCTGCATCAGCAATTATTATGGGTCCAATGTATTGTACACAATGACAAATGTCTGATTTATTTCCTAATCTATTATTTTTAAATTCTTTGTTCTTCTACTAAAAAAAAGTCAAAAAGGAGCTCAGAAACTTCACGGAAAATTTAGTGTTTACATTTTAAAGCCTCTTCTTTTAACACTAAGTATTATACTTTTTAAGTTGCTGTAACTTACCACATAAACTAATGATTACAAACGAATTTGTGCACATTCACTTAGTCCTGTTATAGTTTCCCAATAAGTGAATAAATGAATACTGACCTATCTCTTCCACATGATAGTCTGAAAAAAAAAAGCAATTAAGAAATATTTTGTGCATGATTTTTGTAATTGCCCAGCTTCCACTCAGGTACTGAAAAAAACATTTTCCAAGATGCTTAGCAACCGACATATTTAGCATATTCAAAAAAAGCTGATGCCTTATTTTGATAGCTATATAAGATGGAGTATTTTACCAGTGTTTTAGAAAAAGAAAAATCTAGTTTAGGAAACCTAGTCTTCTTCTGCTGACACCAAAAGAACATCACCTTAACAGTACTGTGATTAATTTGGGCCTGAAAATATTTCCAGTATCATGTCCAGTTCTGTAAACGTGACAGGTGGGAAGAAAAAGATATAGCCTGCAACACACACTCTTAACTTTGTGAGATAATAAGGAAGGACAGTATAAGACTTAATCAAATTAAGATGCAAAGCAAGAACCTGCTCACCTAAATGTACTTGGAGCTTCTGAAATAGAAAGTATATTTACCAAGTTAATAAAGCATGATAGCTCCTAATATGTACAACAAAAGAATCATCTGGGTTAAATACTTTATTACCCTAGTATGATGGAAGATTTTCTTCAAAGAAAAAAAGATGTCCTTCAAAAGATTATAATTTAATCTGGCTTCATATCCTGCTAGTGGATATTTCACAGGAAAGGTTTTGAATAGATTTCCACCTCAAAGAATCTCAAAATTTCTCAACAAGGCAACGTCACAGAATTTCACTTCATATCAGTCAGCATAGTAGTCATACACATGATAAACTTTCTGCCCAAAGACAGGCTACCCATATTGTCACAAATGAGCCCCAAGGTGTATGTGAGCCTCCCTGCCCTGTAACACTGCTCCTGCCAACCTGTGCATCATTAAGCAATGGACAACATCTGTAAACACCTGGGAATGGCTGAATTCAGCACCCCTGCGTGCGTGCAGTGTGTGCTTTCCCTCTTTCTACACATGAACACTGTTTATATAGCAGGGAACATGAACAAAATTAGGTGATGTGTAGCGGCACAGGAGATGGGGTCTGTCACGTCACAAATTCCTGAAGCCAGCAGTGTCTCCTACCAATCCATTTGTGGCGGTTCCTCAGAGGAACATAGGACTGACATTTTTAAGGATGACAGTAATCACCATTCTTGACCTCTGTCACTGCTGCCAGTCAGGGAGATCCTAGGCCAAATTGTCCCCATTCTCCCTCAAATTTCTGCAGCAGACTGATATTCAATTGGCCAGGGAGAGAATCTGCTCAAATGTTCAGATTTCTGATGTTATCCCAAGAACACTGTGGAATATTCTGACTGTGGCAAGGACTCGGAGCTGGATTTAATCCAGCATTATGTGATCACCAGAGAGGAAAATTAATCCCTGAACAAAGCAGTTCAAGGGGAGCAGCACTGGGTACTGCAAGGAAGAGGATATGCATTTTGTAGCTGAAGGAGTCAGGGCCTGCAAATTGAAGAGTTCCCTGCAATCACTGTAGGGCTCTTAGCCCTTCTCAAGATGAGTTGTTGGGTCTTCAATTTAAAGAAACCTCTGAGAGTCTTAGGGGATTTAGAAACCAACAACACTTGTTCTGTTTTGTCATTTTTATCTCAAAAGACACAAATGAACCTGGAAAAAAATTATACCACCCAAAAAGGAAAACCACTTAATTTAATAACATCAACATCTCAGTCTGGAATATTGTTGCTAAAAAACCTGTAAATCAAATGTCTTCCATTTTAAAGGTGATTAGAAACATTAAAAAATAAAAGTTTTGTAAATAAATATATATGCACACTTTCTTCTCTTCTTTGAGTGATCTGATTGTAGTCAATCAATCACACACACATCCATTAGAAGTAGGAGCTTATTTCTGTAGCATGAAGACAAACTAAATCCAGCACTTAGAGGAAGAGTAATATCAACTCTGAAGTACAGCTGAGAACTTTAACTAACATCTTAAATGCTAAATCTCACCACCACCACCACCCCTGCTGATGCAAAAGGAACCTCTTCTTACACATATGCAAGAAGTTATAGTAGGATATAGGTTGCTGAAGGTTCAAACTACAAATCCTGCATGGATACTCACTATGCAACATCACAGTTAACTCCTAACAACTAGGAAGATCAAGTGGATGAACACCAGACAATTATGAAATGTTAATTTCAAAATTTTAGGAGTTTAATCATCATATTTGACATCAAATGTAGGTCGATAGCTGAACTAAGGTTTTTTTGCCAACAGAATTTCATCTTAATATCTTGCACAACAAGCCACAGTTTCAGCACATTCTCGTGATTTCAGCACTTTTAAAAATGCAGTGTAAAATACAGTTAAATTATTCTCTTGTAAACTGCTATCTTTGGTTCTAGGGAACAGAAAGCTTCCAAATTCTGCCCAGTTCAAATTTTTTCACTAAGTCCTACATGAAAATAAGCTTTCCGAATCTTACTGAAAATTTCTCATACTACTAGGAAATTCTTTGAATATATTAAAGAGTTTTGCTTGGGGGAAAAAAAATTAAAAAAATTAAAAAAAAATAATAGAAGAGAAAAGCTATAAGATCTTTCTCTTCCCAGAGAAAATATCCTTCTTAGCTGGTAGCAGGAATAGTGACAAATAAGCTGTTCCTGAACTGAGACAAGAGGAAATCAGCTGTTATTGACATAGAGGGATGGTGCTGTCACACTTCAAGGAGACTTTATGTGCAAGAACAGCAAGCCTTCTGGACATGGTGTCCTCACATGGGACAAACTCAGCCTGCTGTGAAACTACCACATGTTAAGTCACTTGGAGCATGTGAATGCAACTTTTTCAGCCTCATAATGCCTCTTATATAGGAATTCGGAAGTATAACTTCAGCAGCCTGTCAGATAATTATTTTTAGCTGGTTTTTTTTGTTTGTTTGTTTGTTTTTGTTCTGTTTGTTTGGAGTTTTTTGTTATTAGCAATTGGGAGAATTTAAAGAAATCGACTATTGGCCATGTTTCTCACTGTGCTAAGCATGGTTTACAGTTCAATGCCAAGGAGCATTCACAAAATGTTTTCTTTTGTGCATACACCTTCAGCTTTCATAACTGCTCTGTTCCTCACTCGGGCTCAAATTCATCCTAGCAAGATACTCTAAGAAAATCTACCCAAATGAAGACTGGAAGTGATACCTCTTTATCTTTTCATTTAGAGCAGCTCTCAATCTCACTTCCTCTAAATCCCAACTAAACAAAACCAAGAGATTGCATTATTTATAAAGTTCTTCACATTGATTGAGGCTTAAAGATTTATTCTTTCTATGAAGAGCAAAAAGACAAGGTATTTAACGAAGCTTAAAAATATATAATTTTGTTATCGAGGGAATCAATTTACTACAGAGTGAAAGTTATCCAGGTGTTATAAAATTACTATTATCAGAAGAAAGGGAACAAAAATATTGAGTTATTCATTCTGGTCAAAACGTGATAAAAACAAAACATGTCTATAATTGTGCTATCCCCACTCACATGAAAATAACAATGAAAAAATAGAGGAAATTAAAAATTTTCTTCTCATAAGAACATTTACTTTATATGCTATAAAGATATACAATTTGGTCCAATTCTGAAATGGACATTAAGTGTTCATCATCCAAAAATTTGAGAGAAAATACACAGGTATCATATTTGAAATTATGAGGAGGTAAGAGTTTAAGGGGTGCAGCCAGTCACATATATTTCTGTACAGAATCCACAAGCAGCATTCCTGAGCACCTTCCAAAATATAAAATTATTCAACACTATTTACTGGGTTAAATTTTGCATCCCTGTAAATTCCTTAAAAGGCTTGCATCCAAAATCCAGTATGAATCAACTGCCTTGCAGCTGGAGAGATCAGTCTAAGAACCACCTTCACAGCAAAAAATGTCTGAGTTCTTCATCCTCCAGAGCTCCAGTTATTCTTTGTCCACTTGTCCTTCATTCTCTTGATGGACCAGGTGTTATTAGGAGGCTTAGCTCTCCCTGCAATTTGCCCTTATGGTACTTAGGGTCAGGTAAAAAAGCAGCAAGAAGCACTAGGATAACAGATACCAGACCCATCAGCATCAGTTAAATCCAGGGTCTTGGACACAGCTGTTATGCACATCATTATCAGGATTTTCCCCCTCTGCAGTGATGAAGAGTTAATAGACATGCAGGAATAGCATCTTTGTTAACAAGTTTTTGTAGACCACTGAAAAATAGTACAAGATGAATAACATAATAAAAGTCTTTACTCGGTTTTCACTGGATTTTTTGTGATGGGGAGTGGGTATGACTGCTGTAATTCTTGCTGTCTTCATAAACCTCTTTCAGCCTTCCATCCTTTTACAGTTTTTCCATCTTCTTGTTTAAGCTCATCAACCTATTTGTTATTTTCCTTTCTCCCCTCCCACAAATGTAGATTTTTTTTCAGTCTTCAAATCTCTCCTAGAAACCAGAACTGAGAAGGCAAAGCTGAAAATGCCCTGCAAGTTCTGTCAAAATAGTAGAACTAACTTGACAACTTTGGTCCACCAAAAGACTTCACAAAGGACATTCATGTTCAAGCAAAATGTTTGTTAGATATCATTGCAAAGAAAGCAGATATGCTCTTTGTTTTGGGCTGTAACTCTGTGTTTTACAATGAATTGGACCTTAAAGATGAGAAGCCTGAACATTTGTATTGAATACAAAATAAGATTAATTTGAGGTTTTATTTTTAAATTAAATCAAGTGAGAGTTTATTTACACTTCCAGTAAACAAGGATTTGATTTTGTGAAAAATTTGACTCTTCAAAAGTATTTGAAGTTTTAAACATTCCTTCAGGATAAAATTGCAACGGAATTGGCTGAAGAATATGTGAATTAAGTTATGTAGGGGCAAATGGATTGTGGAGAAAAAAGCACCCAACCTTTTAAATAGTCTAGTGATATTTTAAAACATCTTACTCAGAAGAGTAGTGGAAGAAAGAATATCTATTTCTGACATGGAAAAAAATTTAAATGGATAGCTGTGCTGCCTGAAATAAGATGGTGAAACTGCACAAGTTTCCCAGTAATTTTTTTCTTAAAGTCCTGACAATTATGAACAAACAAAATGATCTCCAGATTTGAGTAAAGTTAAAATAGCGACATTTAAAAAATTATATAGGAAACATAAAACAGTGAAAATCATGGTAACTTTTTAAGATGAATGAGAGGGAAGAAAGTGCAGGAAGATAATTATAACACTATTTGTTTCAGTTATTTCTATGAAGCAGAAACCTGAAAAGGCAGGAGGTTGATTATACTCTGTAAACAACTTTTTCATGAGAACACCTTTGCTAAGTATAACAGGTTCTCTGAAATTGCAACCATTATTTATTGCACCCATCTGTCCAGAAACACATATTAGCTGCAATGTTTAGGGAAAAAGCAACACATACTGAATTTAAACAGATAGTCTCAATGCCTAGGTAATATCAGAAATTCCCATGTGCAATTTTTCCTGTATTTCTAAGATTCCCCACCTTCAGTTTTGTGACTTGATATTATTATTATTACTCTTAACATTAAAATCTGAAACATTTCAATAGCGTTCCGACATTTCAGAAAACCACAACACGCAGCTATTCCCACAGTGAGTGAAGGCACCATTGCACAGAACAGTAAATCACTGTTTGTCTTCCTCAGTAAGTGCATTTTTATACACAATTTACGTGGGGTTTTGTAACAGCATTCAGAAGAGCACTGTAAGCAATATTATAAATTCAGCACTGCCAGCATGGTGCTAACATTTTCACATTAACGGATGGTTTTGTCCCTGATAAGTAGAGATACGGTTTCTGATATCAGATAAACTTGGAAACACTAAAATAAAGACCCTGATGATAAAAGGGTTTGGAATAAATCACTCTTATCTGGCCAGGGAAGTGCCAACGATAAATTCAAGAGAATAGAAATGGTTGTTCTGTGCTCTCTCCAACCTCTTCTTTGACTGCATCCACCCAACCTTGTACACCCCCACGCCTGGTGCCTCTACTCAGGAAACAGGAGAAGAAGACCACGTGCAAGGAACAGCAGACTTGCACATCATGATGCTGGAAAAGCACAAACCATGTCACGAGCCAAATTTATGTATGCAAACATGCATACCTTGGTAGGCACTGATCTGTGGAACTTACTGCCTCAGAATTTTGCCTTGCTGCAGTATGAGATTACAAGGTGAAATATGGACTTTAACACCAGAGCAAAAATTGAGGGGTGATGATTTATGTATTTAAGTGCATTAATTTTAGTTAATAAAACTTTGGAACAACCTCAGAGCAAGTTATTTAAGAGAAATGACTGAGCATTTTTAGAAAAACTATAAAAAGCTTGTTAAAAACTCTTGTGAACCTGTTTTTGGTCATGTAATTGAAATATTATGCAGTTAATCACTTCATTTAAATGTATATAGTGCTGAATGAAGAAAAATTATGGTAATTCAAACTTGCACCTACTCATCTATATTCAATAATATGTGAAAAAAGGAGTAAGAAGAGGAAGATCAGAGAGGCCAATCTCATGCAGGTCATACAGTCGTGCAGCCACTGTGAGAAGCCACAGGAAACACTTTTTAAACTTTGGAATAAAGTCTGATTTTGTTCATGAGAATGTAATGCTGCATATAAAATAGTCTTGTGTACGTGTATCTGAATAAAATATATTTTCACGTATAAAGAAACAGAGAAAGGAAGGGATCAAAAGGTAGGAAAAAATGGTGATAAACATGATTAATGGCAAAAATCCCAGAAAACACATAATTAATAAAAAAACCCCAAACAAACCCATTTTGGGGGGTGGGGGTTTACTAGTGTTAAAATAATATTATTTTTATATGTTCTGGAAGTACCTATAAATATTTTTATATGTCCTATAAATACAAACATCTATAAATACCATTGTGAGACAGGTCCTCAAAACTACGGTATTTCTGTTTTCTAAGGTTTCATGGATTTTTGTCTCTTCAAAAAATTGTCTTATAAGTGTTAATTACAAATGAGTATTTTGTAATTAAGAAGAAAGATTTTTATTGGCTGGTCTGAGTGAGCATGTAAAGCACATTGTCCTTTATACACTTAAGGCATACAAATTATAATGGCCTTTTTACTGCTGAAAATGTCATTTTGTTCTGGCAGACTATGCTCTTGACAATGTACATGGCTGCTTGCACTAAAAATACCTCTAACTCCTATATTTTCTTATATTGTGCCCCAACCGCTTTTTGGCAAAGTGAGAGGAAAAAAGCACACCAAGAGATAAAATTAACTTAATCCAGTTTTTTTTTCAGACTTGAAAAGTCTTTTCAGAAGGTTGGATGGATATAGCAGTCAATGGGCACTAGGGAAAGGAGATTTTGGCTGAATCCTTTGTCTTTCGACAAGTTCAACAGACAGAGGCTTGACAAGAGTTAGCAGAATGTAGCTACAACATCCAGGTGGACCCTGAAAAAAGTCTTGGCTACTACATAAATCACTTATCTGCAGTACATAAATAGCTATGCGTATATCAATACAGATATATACCCACTGTATTATTAGAAACACAAAACATTTGAGAAAGTTAGGTTTTATTGGCTTGAGTTTGGGTTTTTTTTTTAATTAATACAAGTTTGAGCAACTTGGTCTAGTGGAAGGTGTCCCTGCCTGCAGCTGTGGAGTTGGAATGAGACAATATTTAATGTCTCTTCCAAAACAAACCATTCTATATTTCCATGATTCTATGAATTCACATGTTTATACCCTTAGAGAATCATATTTCAGAAAAAAAACACATTGGTATTAATCCTCTGAGATGTAATGAACAAAGAAAAGAACACACTCCAATGAAGAAAAGTATTTGCAAAAGGGAACAAACCAACCAACACTCAGATGCTCTGTTAGAGCAAAAGAACTGCAAACTTGTAATCTTAACATAGATTTTTATTTCACTTGTCAAATGGCACATACATAACATAGAGGCATTCAGAATTTAATTTATTTTTTTTAATGCATTTTTAGCTAGTTTCTAGATGTGCCTTTGGAAATTGCAACTTTTCTGTCAGCTGTTGGCTCATAAAAACAACTTTCAATATCCAGCGGTTCGGCATTTTTTCCTATGAGGAAATCCCAAAACAGTGTAAATGATAAAAAATTAAGTTTACAGCTTTATTCAGTGCCTCATTTCCACTAACCCACTATGATTCAGGTGAGGTGTGTGTTGGCGAAAGCCACCCATCAAAACAATGAAACGAAGTACACACACTCCATCACCTCTGTGTTTGCTTAATCATTTTTTTATTATTTTCCACACTTCGTCCCACTCAACTGAGTTTGCTCCAACAGTGGTAATAATGTTTTATCACTACAGCCAAAGTTTTAATTCCTTTGAGGTAATGTTGGATAAGCATAACTAAAACTAAAAAAGTTGCCCAATAAGCTATTCTGATTTTCTTCTAAATGCACGAGCAAAATAACAAACCTGTAAAACACCCTAAGGTAGACAATGAGTGTACCTTTTCAATTACATTTACAGAATGTTATGACACAAAAGAGAGCTGTGAGAAAGATTCAATAATCAGGAACAGAAGACATATTATTGATACTACCATAAAACTGCAATAATCCTGATCAATACATACCATTATTTTTTTGTTAAAAAAGAAATAGAATTCACCAGTACTCATTTTTATTTACTTACAGTTGAAGAAATTTAATTTGGAAATAAAAACAAGGACCCCACACTATACTCATAAAGTTCAGTAAATGGTAAGATCAGCTATTTTCAGGCTATTAGCTGATGTATAATACTTACTGCTGAATCACTTACAAATACAAAAAAATATTATTGGCTAGACAGTCTAAATAAAACAATGACCTTTAAAAATATATCAGAAAAAAAGAAAAACCTAGAACATAAAAAGACAAAATGGAATTTACCTTGTACAATCTTCTGTCTTCTTCCTGTATACAGATTAATTAATACAAATTTTGTTAATCTAGAAATTAATAATTAATACAAATTCTGGTAATCTAACTCATGCATCATTGGATTAACTTGGATGCAAGTAATTACAAATTTTCAAGGTAAATTAAGTTCATCACAGTTATTTATGTCCATAATGCTTCATTTTTTTTTTTTACTTCAGCTTGTGCTGAAACAAGAAGTTAGAATAATAAGGCAATATACTGAGACAAGAAATCTAATTGCTATTAGACTTCTGAGATATATCCTATTTGAGGACTTGAAACCATGCATCACTAATTATCACAAAAAGTTTTTCCTCCTGTTAACAAGAGAATAATAAATGAGCTAGAGGAGCTGTATCTGAAACAAGAAAAACGCGAAGAACATCATGAAGGGCATGAAATTAGAAGGCATAAGGCTCAGAGTTCCAGTCCCAGTTTTCCATTCTTTACAAAGTATCTGTGATTTTTAAGACTCATAAAGGAAAGACTTAATAGGTTTAGGATGGGTAGGAAAAGAATCCTGCAGCTTTAGAGAGATAATTCAGGTGAAGACAAATATATTCAGATTCCAGACAGATAGCAAATAATGCAGGCAACATTTTTTGTTGTTATCTCTTCATTTCATTTATTAAATTGGAAAAGGACACTGAAGAAAATGCAAAAAAAGGCTAAAATATGAAAAGAAAATATTCAAATGGAAATTATATGTGATACATTTGTTTGTTTGTTTGTTTGTTTGTTTGTTTTCAGGTAATGAAGAACAGTTATTACCTAAGTAGAGGGGTAAGTCAGAAACTAACCTCTTTCAAGACCTGGATTTAGTCTATCCTTTACATGAAATTAGGTCACAGGCTTTCTGCAGTTCCCATACTGAACTGCATCTAATACGGAATTTTGTGGTTTATTCATGTGAATGTTCATCTTTCATTATTATAGCTTCTCTTTCACAAGTGCTGGGACAATTTAAAATTCCCAGTTAGATGATTTACTGCATTTGTTATAACATACATGAGTAAAAAAAAATAGTATTGACAGGCCAAAATGAATATGACCTTCCTTTAACAATCCCTATATTTAATTCTAGCTGCAAATATCCAGGTTTTCACAAAACAACTTATAAAAACCTCCTCTGTTTATAGGGAAAGGAAAAGGTGTGAAGATGGCTATATCAGATTTTGGCTTCTTTGTCCTTTCTCTAAAGGCTACCTATATCAGATTTGAAGTTAAAATCAGTAAAGGGAGTTTGTGTGGAACAAAAAAAAAAAAT
>PYHW01010271.1:1555127-1571675 GCA_013186435.1 Turdus rufiventris
TTTATTTAAACTATTTTAGCTCCTGTTCAGAAATGTTAATTGAAATTACTAGTTTTCTCCTACTACCTGTGTATTTCACTTAGTGGTCTAAAAGCAGCCTATCAGCATGAAGTTAAGGGTGATATTGTCTTTTTAAAACAAATTGTAAAAAACAGAGAGATATGGAGCAGATGTCAAAATAATAATTTCCCAGATCCAAATATTTGGCTGGAATATATTTGTCACTTTTCACAAGAATGGATTTTTTCTTTTTTTTTTTATGGGAACTGGAAAGAAAAAAAAATGGGGGAAAAAGGTAGCCTGGAGAAGTAATATTTAAATTGTATCCCCAGTATGTGCAACACTTGGTATATGGGGATGCCTTATAAAATCCACTTGATGCAAAACCTTTTAACCTTGGTCCGTGAATTTTGATTACCAGGCGCTTTTTTTTGGTCCAATGACTAAATATAGTAAAATAGCAAACAAATTGCAGTTAGGTCTTAACTGGATGATCAGCTATTCTGAGACATATGCACGTGCCTGTTAGCTCATCTCCAGTCATTCAGCTGTGCTGCAGAACAGAATGAATTTAAATTCTGACATGTCCTATGGACAGGGAAACCACCTCTCCCAACAGTTCCTACATACCACTTCAAAGGATTTTACACCAAGGATGATCAGAGGACTGCCATATGAACTGGGGTTGCTCAGCCTTGAGAAAGGAATGCTTAGGGGAGACCCATTTCCATCTTCCATTATTTACAAGATGACTAAAAGGAAGGTGGAGAATCCCTTTTTGCAAGTAGTCACATGGAAAAGCTGAGGGGGAATGGGTACAAATTACCCCTGGGGAGAATCCAACTAGACAGAAGAAGAACATTTTGGACATTGAGAACAATCAGCCATTGGAACAGTTTCCCCAGGGAAGTGGTAGATTCCCCAGAATTGAGAACTTTTAAGATTTGCCTGGACAGGGTCCTGGGCAATCTTGTCTAGACTGTGCTTTCACCAAGAAATTTGGATCAGATGATCTGTAAGATTCCTTCCAACCTGCTATTCTATGACACCATGATATCTTTTCTTTTACAGAGTGGCATTAAAAATGCTACACATCATCCAATGGACAACAAAAAAAGCATCTTCTTTAAAGTGTATTCACTTCAACATACATCTTACTTTTTAACATTTTAATTTTCAATAAATACATGTAATTAAAATTATTATAAAATAAGAAGGATGACTTTATTCAACAAAAGTCAAAGAATGATTCACCACACAAAACTGTTTTCCATAGCAACTGCTGAAAAAAAAAGTTATTATTCATGCGCTCTCATGTAGAACTATTAAAGTAAAAGCAATATTTTATTTTTTCTTAATGGTTCAGCCAAAAATTTAGCTTCCATGAAAAGAAAAGGAAATTTAGGAAGATTTTCTTGGACTGGATACCTAGTTTTCTTTTTTTGGGGGGGAGGCAGGGTAGGGGTAATATTGGGTGGGATTGGTGGAATATGATGATGCTTGTGTTTTTTTTCTTTTAAAGAAAATGCATTAGTCAGATCCAGGAAACAGTCAATAGAGGAAAAGAAAAAAAAATCCCCAAATTCAGACATTGGTTGCTTCCATTCCCATAACATGTTCTGGATTTCGGTAAAAGTTCAGAACAGATTTTGTTGAAAAATATTGGTAAATGCCAGAAAAAAAACCCCAGCATTTTAATTGTTTTCCCTAGAAGTGTTGCATAAACTAGAATCAGCATTGAGGGCACTACTACTGTCACTGGGGAGGATAAGAGTTTTCTGTAAACTCAGAACTGCCACAGAGAACATATAAGGAGAGCAAGTGCATGAGAACTCTGACACCAGCTGAAGCTGTGAGAGGACAGGCATAGAAGAAACAAAATCTCAGGGTCAAGCTCTTTGTCACTGAATTCTGTACATGAATCAAGGCATCAACAGACTTAAAAATCGATTTGACCAGCTCTCAGGCAAAATTTCTGAGCCAAATTAAAAAAGTATACTGCCTCTAACTCAGGAAATGCCTAAATTTCCTGTTAGTGAAAAACTACTTTATAGAAAAAGCATCTCTACATGCTCGCCCTGTTCTTGTTTTCCAATTATCTATTATTGGGTGATGGCAAACAGAGCTGGATGGACCTTTGGTTAGCACAGTTTGAACATGCTACATATTGTTGCCTACATACCTGCCTTTAGATGACCACATCAATATAATCAAGATGATTAATCCCAAACAGCAAATTCCCATCTAGGAAAAAAAGTGAGCACAGCTCTGATCTCTGCAGAAGCCATCACTGTGCTGTATGGCGTGAGGCTAGGTGCCATGTGGGGCAGCAGGGAAGCACAGAGGACCTCAGCCTGCCTCTCCCTCCTCCTCTCAGCACAAGGAGCACACACAAAGGACAATCATGCTCCCACAGTGTGCCAGCAATGAGAGTCCTGCAGCTGATCATATGCCACTGTATTTTAAGGTCTATCAGGAGCCTGTTTCAGAATAGCAAAAGTTGGTGTTACTTTTAGCAAAACAGACTAAGTCAGCTCAATAGAAATAATCAAATTAAAAAAAAAAAAAAAAAACAGTCCCTTGTCACAAAGAATATTACATTGGTAAAGCATGAGTTGGACACTGCCATGTGTACATCCCATTGGCCAGCATCCTGAACCAAAAACAACACTGGAAGGAGTAAAATACATCCAAATGGGCTCTAGAGAAAGGTCTGCACGTGGAGACCTTTTCAGTTCTTCCCAATTGGTTTGCCGCAGATGTTTCTCTTCCCTCAGAACAAAAGACAATAAAAAAAACCCCACCAATAACCCCCCAAGATGACAAAGCCTGATCAAAATGCAATAAAATGACATAATAAAAACCTGAAATATGCTATTTTTAAATGAGCAGATTTGAGATAGTATTCCTTTAAATCACTTACTGGATACTAGTAGAAATTTCCATGAATAATGTAGGTATTAATACTCGAGACACTAAATATGCTTTACAACAATTTGCTTTAAAGAGATGTACAAGTTCCAGAAGGTGAGGGTGAAAACTGTGGAATGCATCCTAAAATAAAATAAACAGCAGAGGGAGGAACAAATGCCTTCAAACATAATCATCCTATTTTTAAACTAGTCCCATTTTTATGTCTTTTACATACATATTTCATTTTTCTTCTATGAGAGAGAAAATACAAGTCTTTTATCAATTGTTCACACTTCTAGTCTCAATTTCCCTACGGCATACAGCTCATTAGAAAATGTATTAATAATAAATCATCTTTTTCTTCAAGTATATCCTGCCATTAAGTAGAGGGTTATTACTGCCTTATAAATACATACTGCGTTATCACCAGAAAACCTCAAATTGGGGCAAAAGAAGGCTTAATCATAAAAAAGAAAAATTTCTCTTTTTCCTTTGGTGGTCAATTTTTGCAGTGGAGACCTTACTGCTGACACTTTAACCTTTATTCTCATTGATTACAAATTTGCACTCTCAGTTGTTGAAATAAAATGCATGATGGTTCTGTGTTACTATGATGGAATTCTTCATCAGGAAAAGAGAGAAATACAAGAAACTGTTAATATTGAAAGCTGGCAACTTTTTTTTTTCATTCCCTTGAAAATCTGAATTTGAATTTAGATATTACAACTGTTCCTGCAACTTGCAATGGGCTGGTGTCAGTTCTGTAAGACAATGATGTTTCATGAGGAAACTCTGCTGCCTGCACAATTCATTCTGCAGGGCAATGAAATGCTTTGGGGTCCCTAGAGGAAGTTCCATGTAACCCTTGGCAGCCAAGACAACAGATATGTCACCAGAGACAGAAGGCCCTGGATGCTGCAGGAAGCAGCATGAGGATACCCATGAGGATTTCTTCCTGGTACACAGAAGTAATCGCAGCTTTCACACTGCACTGGTTCTGCAAGATGTCATTAGAAACTCTGTGGCTACTCCTGCATCTCTGTCTAGAAGCTGTGAGCTTGTCCCAGTGCCTCACAGTCCTGCACTGAAACTCAAGCTGGCCCTTGTGGTACAGTGCCCCACACATAAGTGTGATAGGTAGTCATGCAGGATTCACTGTTGCTGCTTTTTTGGAGGAGTGGGGACTGACCAGGGGTCAGCAAGACCACTTTCTTGAAGCAAGGGTGTTCAAGAATAAATCATGTCAATGAGACATACTAAAGCAGAAGCAGATCTATACTGATATCTGTTAGCAGCATGCAGCTGGAGACGTGACTGCAAGATTTTTACAGGCTACTCCTGACTGAGGTCATCCTGATACAGCAGTGGCAAAAATGGATTTCAGTGCTAAGCAGGTACCAGTTAAAAATAAGTAAGAAAAACCAAAACAACAAACAAACAAAACCCCACAAACACTCCAGACTCCATGCCCTCTTGCTATCTATCACCCAAAGAAACCTCTGAAACACTATCCATTTTTCCCTTACTCATTATACCTGTAATATCAAGTTACTTCATTCTTAGTAGTGACTTGGGGATTTGAAATGAGAAAACAGCTACAATCTCTTTTAAATTTTATTAGCAAGTAAAGAAACTCCCTATTAATTCTCTTCTCAAAGAAAAGAAGCTGAGACGGTTTGGCTGAGCTTCAGCTTTGAATTTTAAATAGTTAACTGACACAGGTATGGGAAAATCAATTAATTTATTTCTAAACATCACACAAAGGGGAGTCAAATACTTTTAATTGTACCCTGAAGTACTTTTCTGTGGATGGAAGGAGGGAAATAGAGATAGCCTACTAAAAAGATTAAATAAATATTCTATTAATAGATAGAAGTAAGAAGAATATATTCTTTTTCCCTATCCCAATTCCACATCAAGATGATTTTAATCACATGATAACCTCCAATAACTACACACAGCATTGTACTCAAATTCATAATTTTCAAACACATTTACCACCAACATTTTCATTATCCCTCCCAGGTATTTATACTCCCCAAAGCACAGTATTTTTAAGATTGCTACAAATTTAAAATGCTTCAGAATATTTAAGTAACTCCCTATTCCCTTCACATCCTGATAGAAATCTCTGTTTTGAGTAGAAGAACAGCATAATTTACAACCTGAACCTCACCATCTATTCAGCTTTACAGTAGTATGCTTTCAGATAGCTTATCTGAGGAATCACACATTAAATTCAGGTTTTTAGCTTTTTATAAGCAATACAATGCAGTCTGGCAAGGCCATGAAAGCAGCAGAACAAGATTAGACTGTGTTCTGTCTCCTAGTAAAATTTAAAATTTTGAATGTGAACCAAAAATAGTCTCAATAAAGAAGCAGTGGTACAGCCCTGGAGCCTGCCCTGCTCCAGCCTCTCCGTTTCTGGGCATGGGAAATCATTTCTGGGCATCACTTCCCATGATTCAATCACAGCTTTACACAATCTGTGCCATGAGTGCAGACAACAGCACAATCAGTGAGACAAAAATGAATTGGAACAGCAGAAAGACAGAAGCTGTAGCTCCTGGTGCCTCCTGTCAGGCAGGATTTGGCCCCTCCTGGACAGTGGAGAAGCACAAGCAGAACGAGCACAGGCTCTCTCTGGCACAGGCTGCTTTGTGCCAAGGTCTGTGGGCAGATTCAGTCCAGAACAGTCCAACTGAGGAACTCAGCAAAAGCCTGCAGAAGCCAGAGACATCTGTTCACCCTGTGTCTTTTCACTGATCCCCCCAAGAGAAAGCACTGCTGATGTGTTTTCTGCTGCTCTCCATATGCACATAAGGCCTCTGCTCTCACCAGCAATTTATCACAGAGCTTTGCTGGCCCTCCAGGGCTGACACCCATCATATCTCTGCTGTAAATTATAAAGAAAACCAGATCCCTGTATAGTATCCTATGAATTTTAAAGTTGTCTGAGGTGGTAGTGATGGTACTTTGCAGACCATGTGTACGAGCACTATAATAGTGGCACAGGAGCTCTCACAGATCATTCTCTCTTTGATGAACCCTGTGTGCTGCAGTGCCAGCCATATCAAATCACTGCACTTGTGTGCCTGTCCCCAGCAAGCATCACCTTCTGGAAGAAACACAACGGTACTTTAGCCTTCGTAAACCACACGTGCTGCAGCACAGCATAAAGAAGCTGAGGAATTTTTGACAATTTGTTTCTCTAGGATTAGTGAAAAGGAGCTCTCCCATCTAAGAAAAAGACTCTTTGGTTACTATATTTACCTTTCAACTAGAAAATTTAAAATGTGAATCTCAGAGGACAGAAAGTTAAATGGTGTTACAGAATAAGATGCCTAATCCTTGTTTCTAACAAATGTCTAGCATTGCTTTAAAATATGGACTACGATTGCAGAATGAAAAACAGGAGCTCAATTTTGTTTGAATGGACTGTATGTTTCTGTTAAAACAAACACATTATTAACTCTTAAGTGGAGCAGCAAGTGGGAAGAAATGTTACTAGTGATTTCCAGGAGAAAAGCAAGAGAGTGGAACAAAAAAGCCATCCCTGTACTGAATAGAAACCCTGAATTTTTTAAGTATCCGTGGTGATAAGGAATACTCTGATACAGCCATTGCTGTTTTGTTCCCTCCTTACTGTACTTACAAACTCTGAGAGAAGTACTGCAGTGTGAGAGACAGAAGGTGGGGCTGTGTGACCCCGTGCTCAAATTCAAACACATCTTTTTCTTGTATCTTCTCATAGCTTGTTTTCAGGTGCAGTCAGAGGAGACAGCACTCACAGCGGAGAAATACTTCTGTGATAATCCTTGATAGTTATAGAAAGCATTTTTCACAGCAGGCAGGGAAAACACAGTGGTGCTACTAGCACTGCTGGTAGGTTTGTCATTTAAAGATTGAGTAATTGTGGTGAACCATCATATCAGCCCCAACCTCCCTCTGCCTCAGGGCTGGGCTTGTGTCATCTTGAGTTCATGGGGAAGTTACTGCTCACAGGGCAGGGAACATCCTCCAAAGTTCTTCTGAGCAATCAACTAATTTAATGCAGGCATCTTTATTTCATTCCTACATCATGCTCTCATAATTAACTTTCTGTAATCTTTGTATAAATCCCTTAAGGATTGTTCCCATATTGGAAAATAATTATGACACTGACAATTATGCTGATTTTATTTCCCTTATTCAGCTGTTCTGTAGTTAAAATAAGTTAGTCTCTCTAAGAAAGGCCTAGTGGTCAACAAATACTATAACTTTTTTTTTACCATTGTTTTAAGTGCTGTAGTAATTTTTTCTCTTTACTAACATATTTGGTTTTTCTTTCAAGGTGCTTATGCCTACAGAATATTGCCTCTAGGTTTTGAAATGAGTATACTTTTGTGAAATTCATGAAAACTTAATTCTAAAGAGCGCTAAGGACCGAGAGTAAAAACAAAAGCATCCCATAAAGGTACTGGCAGCTTTATAAATGATGAATACAGTTACTCCACAACCATAAGGCACACCGAACTATAAGGCGCACTCCCCGGGAGCTGGCAAATCTTGCAACTTTGTAGATCATATAAGGCGCATCGGACTATAGGGTGCATTTTTTTTTTTTCAGCGAGGATCCACCCCCAGCTACCCCTGTGCGGTTGCTGGACCCGCCTGTACCCAGCAGTCGCGGCACTGCTGGCTCACGGCTCACACTTCAGTGTTGGCAAATTTCTGAACTTTATACATTGTATAAGGCATACCGGACTATAAGCCGCACTTCCAGGTTCGGGATAAAATTTTAGTCAAAAGGGTGCGCCTTATAGTCGTGAAATTACTGTAATCCCTAAAAAAAAAAAAAAAAAAAATTTGTTTGTTTTTTGTGATGTGATGTGATTTAAAGAGTTTTTATTGCTTTACAAAAAATCCAGGGAACAATGTTCCCTTCTCCAACAATATAATTATTAAATTAAGATATATACCCAGTTTCAAAGGCATTGATGGGTAGGCTCCTTTGGTCTCTCAAAAAGTGGGAGTAAAAATCAAAAGGCCATAAGGCTTTTGAATTGACAAGTTTTTGTAAAATAGACAAGAGGAGCAAAGCTTCACTGAGGCACCCAGTTCTAACTAACTGGGGTCATAGTCCAGAGCTCTGCAAAAGCATCTGAATTTACCCAAATGCACCATCACACTGAAAACTGAACTTTATCAGAAAGATTCAAATACCAGTACCTTCATACTTGGAGATTATTAGCTGGAGATATGATAGGGGAGAAAGGTGTTTAAAACACATTTACATAAATGAAATTCAAGAATAGCAGTGCTGCTTCTAGCAGCATTCATTACAGGCTGCTGAAAATGAGTCTGTTACCACAGTAACCAAGCTAATATTGGCTTTCCAGCTTGCAGACATTAAATCCCTTAAATACAGGTGCAAAGGATGAATTCAGAGTTTTGGAATGGGTAAATTTTCTCTGCCACAAACGTCAGCATGGGAGGAAGAAGATACTATAAATTTTTATGGTAAAGACACAGTTAATCAGTTACCCAAGAAGAGAACTGGAGTAGGTTTTAGTAGCAATGAAATTTGGACTGGATGGAACACAAACCATGTGCACAATAATACTGTTTTCACACTAAAATAATTGGCATTACCTGAAGAGCTATTCTGGTGATGTGTAAGGTGAACTAGAATTCCTTTCAATCCCTTTACAGAGCAAAAGTGTAGGTTAATTTTTTGGTCAAGTGAGCAGGTGAGGTCCTGAATACAAGCAAGGAGGTTAAAACAGAGCATACTTCCCACATTTTTCTGAAGTAAAAAACTCCTCAGGGACATTTTAAACCGAGGGATCTGTATTGTGCTAGCTTCTCCCGCCAAACAGGTGTTACAAATGGGCTGCATCTAGTTGCAAGTCATAGATATCTAATTTTTCCTGACTTAGTGATTAGTACTGAATTTTAGGAGAACACTTACTGTTAACTCTTTCTAGAAATAAAGACACACATTTTAACAGAGTTGGGTTATTTTATTTATACTTATATTGTTCTTTAGTTTTGTACATTAATTGCATCCTAAGGGATCAAAAAGGTCCTTAAAAACTAGAAGCTTTCAAAATCATATGAAGAATCTACATGTTCTAATGAAATTCTGAATTTAACCTTGAGTATTTAAAAACAGAACTGCATTCTGGAATTCAATTGTTATTACATTATGTATTTAAAATAGATAAATATATCCACCTCCATACAACATCTACTAACTAGCATCATATCCTGAGAAATCTCTGCAAGTTAAAGAACATGAATGTTTGGAAAGCAGAGGCCAAAAGATACCTGCCTCAGCCTCAGGGGCTGTGGATGACACCAGGATGCCCTAACCTCTCAAAAGGACTGTGTTTGAGGTGAGATTCGTGAGTCACTTCTTTCTTTCACCCTCTGACTGACTCAAGCATTTGAAGAAAGCATGACAGAGGTAGGAGGCAGCTGACAAAAGCCACTCTGGCACTCCGGGAGCAGCTGGGGCAGGCTGGACCTGCTCAGGAGAGTTTCCTGCCTCTTTCGAGTGAGCTCCTTCAAGGAGCTCCAGATTGTAAGATCCATGTTTCAGGCTGATCAAGATGACATTTTCCAACTTAACTGTGATTTTATCAGCATTATTTCAGATGTTTGCCAAACACTAGAAATGAACAACAAAACAATGCAAGATGAGGTAAATAACCATGCTTCCATTGCTGTGTATATAATCAGAGATTTTACTTAGTGATTCACTCAAAATTTTAATAAATCTTGCCTCTCTGAAGTTTGACTGTCAGAGATGACATTTCAGATTCAAGAAATCTCTGAAGCACATTAGATACGTCTGTTGAAACTTTTTGTTTTCAGTGTGCAAAAGATAAGCCAAATAAGTTCTTATACCACAGATCACAAATGTTGGTGCAATGCTCTTGTTCAGTTTTAATAAGAGTTGCTGTGTTTGCAGTATCTTCCTGCTGTTATTCTTCAGCATCATGTGAATCTGTGGTGGTCCACACGGGGTTTCTGTATTAATTCTTAAAACCTTTCAATAAAAAGGCTATTTAGAATACCAAACAAAAAGTAACAGACATATTACTGAAGCGTGTCACTATCTTGAAATCTGTTTTTACCTTTTGCTTATGATAGTAACACCTTGAAGATTAAGCAGCATGACAGAGTGAAGTCACCGTTTTACAAATCAATGCAAATCAAGCAGACCTTTATAAATCCTGCCAGCTGGCATACTATAAACAAGAATCTATACTGATCATTTGTTATGCAGTTCCTAAACATATATAGTACAGATGCAAAATAAAAATATTCTAAGATGATTGATGCATGGGGAAAAGGAATGCAACAGGCTACTCCTGCGTAGAAAATGCTGAAAAAAATTTGGTTTTTTTCTACGCTAATCTATGTTTTTTCAGAAATAGGTAAATAGCAGTATTCTACAAATGAATCCTCAACCTGTTAGTAAGTCATATAAAGTATGTTTCCATTTTATTATCTCACTTTCAATCTTATACCAGAAACTTGAAAAGATTTTATCAATAGTTGACCAACCAGGTTCCCAAACAGTGGTTCAGTGTGTGGGAAAACACCAAGATTCAAGCACTCAGTGTCACTTACTGGCCTTTGTGTTTTTCTGTAAGGAAAGGAAGGATGTTCTCTGTGCTGCTTTTCCTCCATTCACAGTCAAGCCACTTATGTCAACACACCAAGGATGTTAAGAGTGTTCACTTGACAAAATACATCCCAATGTCAACTCTTGCAATTTGCAGTGAAAGGTATGTCAATATAAAAGGTATTTTGGCAAATAGAAGAAAGTCTTGAGTAAGTCTTCACTTAAGATTTCTGGTTGACTTAATATCTAATAGGAAATTTTGACCAGAATGCAGAACTGAAACTAAGAACTGATTTTCAATAAATCTCTAATTATCAGTTATATAATATCGAGATTATCTAACATAATATTGAAATGTTGCAAAACCTTATTTTTTTTCCTTTTAATATTTAATTACAAATTGATATAAAATATAATCCGTCAGCTTTGGACTTTCAAAAATGATGATTAAATTCAGAAAGACTCCAAGCTTCTGTTTCTCTGCCTCAGGGGCCTAAATATTAAACTCTGTCATTAAAGAAAAACTAGCTGAGGTTATAATAATGAGTTTAAGCAAAGTAGAAAATACCTACTGTATTTTTAAGAAGGCCCATTAAATTGCAAGTCTTAATCAGGGGACCGAACCATTGCATCATGGCACTGTTAAACTCCAAATAGAGGTGATGCTGAATCAAGAGCCTTACAAAAACTCTGAAATACTGTCAGCAGGCAGCATTGTCATATCTGCATGACGTGGCATCACTGATGTTTTTGTGATAGGTCCCATTCTTCATAAAATTATGCTCACTGACTCAAGCAAATTTCACCCTCTGATATCTTAGTCACTGCATCTCCTGTGGTGTCTTCGAGCTCTGATAACAAACTAAGCTGGTTGCAGTGTTATCTATCAGAATATTCTTACTTTAAAAGGGAACAAAATGTACTGACCCATTGCATTTTCCAGCTCATGTATGTATCATTAGTATCAGAACTTTTTAACTTTGTCACCGACTCAGAACTTTGTGGTCAGTTCTTCTGAATATCTTTAGTGTAAATTACCGAATCTGCAGGTAGAAAAGTACTCTTTGTTTTTTAGCTGATGTTTAACTTCCCCTCTTTCTTCTTAAGTAGGTAATGTGGCACTAGGGCTCTCAGCTGCCCCAGATTTCCTTAAAGCAAAAAAATTCATTATTTCTGTCGTTTCTCCATCATGCCTGATAACTTCATAATTCAAACTGATATCACTGCAGAGTTCTGATATGTCAGAGCTCATATGTTAGCTGCACTACTTGCTATGCACATAATCTTTACTAGAGTGTCTCAATGCTCCACTCACTCCTTCTAAATTAATTTCTTCTCATTATTTTATATTCCTTAAGAGTCAGGGTAATGTCAGTCACACCAGCTATCACTTGTACATAGAATATATTCTATTGAATTAATGGAATGTATACTAAAAACACTGCATATAAATAAGTGCTTTAAATTTCAGAACTTTGTCATTTTCCATCTACTTCTAAGAAAATAAAACAGCCTTTCAGAATTTCAGTGTAGTTATGATTTTTTAAAAAATATGAATCTCAAATATTCTGGAAGATTTGACAGGTATATGTTGGTTTAACACTTGCAAGATAAATAAATGGCCTGGACCAGATGCTAAATTCTCACTGTGTCAATTTTTACCATTTGAGAAACAGTCACATAATATGTCAGCATAGCATAAAGAACTCAATCTTGCAATTTCGCAAGCTGCCATACAAGATGGCAAAGTGTCCCAACAGTGCTTCAAGTAAAGATGATGTATTCTTGGTATGATGAAGAAAATATTAACCTTTGAGTAAGACAACTGCAACCCCCAAACACAGGTTTAGTTTATTTTCCTGTTTCCTTCATCCACCCCCAAAAGCCCTGCCTGTTTTCAAGGCTTCCTGCAACACTTCTCCATTGTTATAATTTACTTTAATATAACCAATCACAGTGTCATGGTATATATTACAAAAGCAACCATATTTGCCTTGTCACCTCCACCTTCAGTTTAATTTCTCATAATATGGTAGCTTACAGATTTCTTTTTGATGTTATAGAGCATGTTGTTGTATTATGGAATTATTTCCTTACTCTAGAGAAAGCTTGAAAATCCAATTTTTTTTAAAAGGAAATCTATATTGAAATTCCTTAGATAAACTAGTTTATCAGTTGAGCTTCTAGCAAGGAAGAATTTTATAATTTTTTGTCAAGAGATTAAATATACAAAAGAAAAACATAATGATGTAAGGCTAAACACATGTTCTTAAATGATGGGATACAAAAATATTCTCATTTTTTATAAAAGTAAGAATCTTCAATCCCTTGAGGGGCTGTCACTGAACTGAGCTAAAAACAGATGGGAGTATAGCAGCACACAACCCACAAGAGCTACGCCCTCCAAAGCTGGTGTCATATTTTCCTAACCTCCTCCTTCCCATTGAAAAACGTGTGCCAATCATCATTCATACATCTTCAGACCCAGCTGAAGTTAGCAGTTCTTCATTTTCAAGAAGTGAGATAAAAGAAGTGAGAAAACCCACAGACTGCTGCTCTGGGCAGCCATAATCTGTAAGTGGCTTGAGACAAGCTGCAGCCCAGAGGAGAAAGATGCTGTGCAACCAGGCTAATTGTTCAGGCACGGTTTTATTGTGGAAGCCATCAAAATATCCTTTGTACCTTCATATCTATTACTTCATTTTATAGTTCTTTAACAGAAGAGTGCTTCTGGTTTACTTTGGAATTTCTTTCTAGAGTATCTATCTAAAATTTTGGTAGAAATTAAGCAGAAATATCGGTTTGTTGGGTTTTCTTTGTAAGTAAATGAGATCTTCAAGTAAATTCTACTACTTCAGCATTATGGACAAAATTATGCTGTCATTTGGAATGACACAGGATCTAGCAGAGCACTTTCCTTTTCACTATGTAGCTTTGCTTTGAAGAGTTTCACAGTGGTTTTTTTGTCGACCACATGAGACAAATATCTAATTTCTATACATTCTTAATGAAAATATTTTTCAGCTAGATAGGAATTGAACAGCAGAAAATTGTAATTGTTTAAGGAAAAATCCACAAGGAGGTTGTTTGTTGTTTTATATCTGCAAAGCAGCAGGAAAAAATAAAGGGGGTAACCCAGAGGTGTTCTGCTCTGTCCAGGTGAGGAGGTGTCTGTCTTTGGCCACAATGAGAAAAGAAAAACCAAAAGGGCTTCAGAAAGCTTTGGCCAGGTGCTGCCAATGCCCTTCTTGCTGCAGCCTTCTGCGTGGGGTGTTCAGTACATGCTCATGCTCTCTCAACATCCCCAAAATGTTGCTGTGGGTGTTGTAATGCACCCCCTTATGACAGGTGACTGAAACAGGTATTTCCTTTGAGAGAAGTTAATCACCAAGACCAAACTGGATTTTCTTTACACGTGATAAAAGCACAATTAAAACCGGCATCTTTGTAGGAAATTCAGTTCTAATGGAAATGATCAGCACCTGTAGCAGAGAGAAATAAAGGCCCTACTATATTTTACAATACAGTAAAATTTTAGCTGTGCTGATATGAACATTAAATAGCTCTCCTTTCCCTGTTGACACCCTGCCAGTGAAAGAAACCTTGGAGAAAAAAAAGTAGCAATGCTTCACTGAAAACACTATTTGTTGATTTAGCTCTAGCACCAGAGCACAGTGGTTTGTTAATTTAGACTTTTGCAGTTTTGCTAAACTGAGTAAATTATGTCATCAAGCCCAGAAGCAACTCTAGAAATAGTCAGACAATTTCTTTTCAGCGAATAAAATCATCTGAAGGACATAGGCAGAGCTGGATGAAAAATAAAAACATTCACAAAAATGTTTTGAATGCTTTTTCCCTCGACTTCTGAGTTTTGACATCTCTTGAAAAAGCCTCATCTCCACCAAAAGCACGTGAGCCAGAAAGGCACTGCTCCAGTGTACACCTCACACAAACACATGTGCTTAGATTTCTCACACATCAAAGAAATAGCCTGAACTCTCTAATGCACTTATTCCAGCAGACATTTGTCTCATTAAAAAAAAAAATTAATTAGGTCCTAGAAAGCCCTGTCAAAAGTTTGGAGACAAGCTTGATTTTGGTAAAATTTAATGGTTTTTGACAGAAGCAAGTGAGATGTTGGAGCAAGAGCTAATTAGAAATAATTCCTGCCTTCAATACTTGATCTGAGTAGGAGCACTAGGACATTTTTCTGGGGTTCAAAAAGTGAGATTGTAGCAAAACCTGTCTGCTTGTGAATAAAACAGCAGTAGCAGTCCCACAACAAGCTGTGCTCAGGCAAATTGGCTTCTCTAGGTGTCTGACCAAGATAGCTGAGAATCAGTACAAATTTTATTCAGAGAAAATAAAAGTAGAAGTTAAAAAAAAAAAAAAAAAAAAGCAGCTCAGAAGGGATTGGTGTCTACCCTCTGGTTTCTGTAGCATAATTCCTTGGGATTATACTTCACCTCCCACTGAAAACTCCCAATGCTAACATCAACCAGTAAACCTGTCTGAAGTAGTGCTGACATCCTGAATAATTTAAACAAAAAATTATTCATAATAAGGTGTTTTCCAAAGCAGAAGGGAATTATTTTCACTGCAGCTCTGTTCTACAGCTAAGAAGTGAGAAAGTAAAAGCTTTCCCCAAACATGCTGCAGATGATATCAGCACCAAGGGCCGTCAGCAGGAGGTGAACATTCTCCCCAAATGCTTCCATAGCTTTTAAAGGAAGAGTATATTGGGAATGGAGGGGACAGGGATGGGAAACCCTTTCATTAATGCTTTCTGAGTTTGGAGTATACTGTTGTTAACTAGTTTCAGCTTACTCACTAGTACCCTTGAGGTTTTTTGCCCTGACCCCAGTAAATTAGAAGTGTAAGGTAAGGAGGCACAAGATACAGTCTAGAGATGCTGACCCTATTGTTGCAGTGCCTAATGAACATGAAAATAATCATGCCAAACACTGACTCATATCTATGCCACCAACTCTATTCCCACTCTCTAACCTGCTCTCTGGTCTCCTCCTCCTTGCCTCTCTTCTGAGGCATGGCTGCTGAAGCAGCTCTCGGCTCAGTGGCTGAAGCCCAGGGGAGCAGCAGCAGCTGGAGTGTCACCTCTGCTCCTGGGGTGGCAGCAGCTGGAGTGTCACCTCTGCTCCTGGGGTGGCAGCAGCTGGGGCCAGCTGATCCGAGTCTTGGGATGGAAAGTGCAAGGAAGGAATATTTCTGCACTGTTAAGCCACCCTTTAATGCATGCAGTCAAGCAAGAGTCTCTACCAGTCACCCACTGATTGGGCTGTGGTATGGTTTGTGGCATGCTTAGCACTGCTTTTTTCCCTAAAGAGCAATAACTCCTGAAGGCAGTGGGATGCACCACCACATACAGCTCTGCTCCCCCTCAGAAAGGGGAGGTGCCAAAGTACTGCAAGTCACAAAAGCAGACAAGAGAAAAATGTGGTCAGAACATATGCCTCTTCATGCATGAGACAGGATTGGACAATGAATAACATCATCTGTATCTTTGTTAACCCATTTTCAGGAATCTAGGGTCCCTTGATGGTTGAATTTAGAAAGACAACGAGTTTTTGCATGTGCTAAACCAAGGTACCTCCTGTGTTTTGTTTCTTCTGGCATCTTGTTCAGCTTTTATGCAAATAATATAATTTATTTGAGCCATTTGCAACATTAAACATGGAATTGAGCAGAGAGCATACATGACCAAACTGCACAATCATATGAGAATGAGATGGTTTCCAAAGATAGTTACGTTAAGCTTACATTTGCAGAATAAATAATTAAATCCTCATGCTTCACATTTAAATATTTATACAAATACACTGCCTGTCACAATTAGTTTGATTAAACTGTTAAGAAAAAGAAACTGTACAAGAAATGAGACTTCATCCAGGAGGAGAAGCTATTTCTGTTGAAATAAATTATGTGAAATTACTGAAGCAGCAGCAGGTTAGGAAGCAACCCTCCAAATCCATACAAATACCTGACCCCCAGCTCAGTTT
>PYHW01010271.1:1571725-1611919 GCA_013186435.1 Turdus rufiventris
TTTTCACAGAACACTCACCACTGTTCCTTAAAGCAGGAAGGGAAATGTAAAAGGAAATTTTGTCCCTTTAGTCTCAAGGGCATTTCTCAGGAAATGTAAAAATCCAAAAAACCTCAGAGAGAAGCCTGGATATGAAATCCTGTTTATAGATCAAAATAGGGATCACTTTTGATCTGAGTGAGATTTGGTGCTACAAAGTTTAGGGGGACTGAATGAGGCGTCCTCTCTAAGGGGAAGTTATCATCTCACTGGCACATCTCACTAGTTTGGATATGTCTGAGGCTAACCCAGAGTTTCACATGATATTTTTTAGTACTACTAGGGATCCAAGCTCTGACTGTATGTGCAATACTGCAGACTGCTGCAACAGGACAGGAACAGACAAATGGGTCACCTTGATCTGAGACAATTTGCGCCTTTTTTTCAGTAATCAAAGGAAAAAGAGGATGATGAGTCTATTCCATCACTGACCAACTTCAAGCGGAAAGTTCATGTAATATCATCGCATAAGAGCATTTAGTGCGCAACACAATCAGCTGGTGGGATGGACTCTGCAGGACAAGCCAGACTCTCACACCACCTCTAGTTCAAACTCATAAAGGATCTGCCCTCACAGCAAAGGGCACTGACCAGACACTTTGTCCAGAGGACAAATAAATATTCTTCTTGTTTCTATCTAATTATTTTAATACCTTTTCTGGAATAAGCCTATGGGAACCAGATTAGGAATGCTGCAAAAATTCATAAATGTTGCAAAAAATTCACAAATGCCTGTTGCACCTTCAGTGGTGATTGGTGGTGCAAGAGCACAAAGAGTGGGAAGGAAAGTGTGGGATGCTGCCTTTAACTGCCAAGAACCTGCCAAAGAGGTTTATTTATTTTGTGATTCAATGAGACCAAAGAATTTAGTTGTTGTATCTATGAAGCGAGCTAAATTCCTGAATATAAGTAACATTTGGCTTTTTTAAATTATATATTTGGTTGACGTTTCCTCACACTCCATTTTCTCCTACTTCACCCTTCAAGTTGTCCTTTTCCTCTTTCTGTACCTTAATGAATACATTAATTAAGTTCAAATGAAAATGAGACACTCAAAGAGGTTCTGTTTCAACTCCCAGTACCAAAAATTACCACAGGCAGCTTTGGAAAAAGCTCTTTGCCACCTGGGTATAAGTTTAGAAGAGCTCTAGCAAGCCTGAACTTGGTCACTTTTACTGCTGGCATCTGGAAGAAGGTCAAACATAATTACATACACTCAAATGAATCCATAAGCAAGGAGAGGTAGCATGCTCTCAGAATAACAACCAACCAACCAACCAACCAAACTTAAACAATACATTTGACTATTTTTCCAAAGATTTTCAAACAAGGAGAAGAACAAGTGGACACTATACAAAATCCCTGCTTCCTTGCTATACAGGCAAAAGTTAATATGCAACTGCAGTCCTCAAGAAATAAAAATATATTCAGCTATATTCATACAAGGAATTGATATAGAACTTACACTACTGAGAAAAGCTGCCACCACACCTCAGATCTGCTTTCCTGCTGTTAAGAAGCCAAAATATAAAGAAGCAAGAGGCAACACAGGCTTCACTTTTGTGCAAAAGTGTGAAGGGAGAGTTAGTATCCATGATGTGGGTATTTATCAGTTTGACGTTTGCAGAAAATGGATTACTGGAACCCTTTGTTTTCTTCCTTTTTATTTCTGTCAACAAAACAGAGCAAAAAGGAACATTTCTGTGCCAGACAGCAGCCATCAGGAGTTTTATTATTATATTTATTACTACCTAGAGAAACTTCCTCCCCACCAGTCCTCAATGCTGGCAACCTGCTGAGAGAAAGAAAAGTAGAGTGCTTCAGCTCTTTGCTGTACCTGCCAACAATTTCCTGACATTTTAAAGCAACTGGGAAAAGGCTTCATTTTCACATTGATGATGTAGAATTCAGTAAAGAAAGATTCCTGTCAGAGACAGGATTGTAAAGAGACTTTTACTAACCAGTAAAGGGCTTATCATAGGACCTGCATATCAAGAGAGGTTTTGCTTTTTTTTTTTTTTTTTTTCTCTTGACTGTTAATATTTTAATGAAGTTTAATGAAGTACTTGTGGCAGAGAAGAATTTACATGGTTTAACCTGGACCTGTCAGTCCCACCAGACTGTTTGTAACCTGAAGAAATTCTCCAGCTCTATTTACTGCTCAAGGGTTTGTGCCAGTCCAAGGCTCTCCCTAGAAGATGTAAGAACAAAGGACCATGCACTGGGATTTAGAAGTAAAGCTGATAATAAACATTCAGCAAATTATGACCAAATGTTTGTGTGGAAATAGTTTGTAGGAATGGGGTTTAAAATTATTTTCCATCCCTTCTGGTATAGCCTAGGCCAAGATATAAAGCTGCTATTTCCCCCAAATATCACAGATGTGTTCAATGTCTCATATGTTTTAAAGTTACAAAAGCATACAGGTTAGTGGGGGTGTTAAGTATCAGCCCTAAAATGTTTTTCTTCAAAGAACCATGCAGTACTGGAATCTGAGAGACAGTCCTTCCCTTACCTTTCCACTGCTGCACTGTTTTTTTCTTTAGTTTGTACTTAGCCATGATTATGCCACTTCCCAACAGTCACGCAAAGCACAATTCATTCCGTCAGTAATGCAATAAACCATTTAGAAAAACATTATTCACTGCCAGCTGAGTCTGAGTCAGGAAAGAAAATGTCCAGAGGTTGCAGAAGACATTGAACTTTTAACCATACTACTAATTACCCTGATCTCACAATGTGCTACTTTCCAGTCATTATCCCTGGAAGATGAAGTTTCAGAAAAACAAGCTGAAAGCAAATCCATTTTAAAGCAGGAGAGAATAATGTTAACCAATAGTCCCTTCTCCATAAAAAAAAAAAAAAAAAAAAANAAAGAAAAAAAAAAGAAAAAAGCAACTACAATGGCAAAACATTTTTAGTTTTTGTTTTCAGAGTGGCAGTACTTCTACCAGGTAACTAACTAGATCTTATCATTCCATTATAGATACAATAGGTATTTTACTATATACCTTCAGCATAACATGCAGAAACTGACTACATATAAGAAATATTTGTTTGCTTGTAGATAAGATACTTTGATTAAAATATTTGCATTAGCACAAGGGAAAGCATAATCAGGACCTATTCCCTTTTGGGACTGAACAAAAGTTGAAGAGAAGGTTAACAGAAATTAAAAAAATTTAAAAAGCAACAAAAAATAAAGACCTGTTTTATGGAAGATGCTAAAAGGTATATTTCTTTTTTAAATTCTTCAAAAGAAAAGCATCTGGTTTTCACACTTCAGAACAGCTTCAGTACCCATGTGGTTAGGATGTCTGACTTCTTTTGAATTTGAATCCCAAATAAAGTTGATCTCCAATCCTTCTAACAAAAAGCAGCTTTCTTCACACTGCAATGAATTAACTACCTTGTGGTAAGTAAAATATGCCTCAGGTGGAAACTGCAAGCCATTTAATATACAGGCTTCCCAATATTGTAAGGCTATGTCCAGGAGAGGGAAGGTCTGAAGGAAAAATCCTGTTGATCACAAATTCCCATTACTTGCTACAAATACATGGGGTTTTACCAGATTCAAAGTGTTAACATTAAAGATGTAATTTTGATAGGACACTTATTAATACTCACAGAGCATGAGGTCAAAGCTTCTTAGAAAACTGAGATAAAATTATGCATATGTACTAGAAACATGCTGCAATTTTGGCTTATGGTCTCAGAAATATTGTGCATTTTGTGAATGCCATAAGGCATGGTTCTGAAATTAAAAACAAATAAACCAATGTTAATTCTACAAGGTGTTCTGATATGCAGGTGCTCAGCTGAGATACCAGACCTGACAGACCCTTGAGCAGCGAGCAAATGAAGGATTTTGGGTTTTTTTTCCTTTTCCTGTAGCATAGTGCTTCCCTTGTACTATCCAGAAACATGCTCTGTGATTAAACTATTATTAAAAGGAAGTCTAAAGAGTATGTTGTAGCATCTGAAAGTACACAATATTCACCATACACTTCAGCAAATGGGCCACATAGGTAATTTTCTTGTGTGTTGCAGCAATTGTTATACTGCAATGGCAAAATGCCAAGAATATGTAGAAAAAATAATGCCAGCAAAAAAAATTTTTAAAAGCCCAAAATCATTACAGAAGTAACGTAAATTTTAAAAAAATCTTGGATAAGTCAGGTTAAGACTTTGATTTAACTTCTTGTTAATGTGTTATACTATCTCCTTTCAGTAATCTAACCTTAAGAGAGAGCTCATGCAGTCATCAATAGTGAATGAAAGGCATTTATATTCACTACTGTTGACTCTTTTCCTGGTTTCTTCTCAAGCTACTTTAGCACATTTTATAACTCATACTTAGGGTTATTGCACTGCTCTAATGGATGGATCATCCTTTTCTTATATGTTTGTTCTATGCTTTGGCTGGGTGGATATCAATTTATTAATGGGATCTAATAAATGTTAATCAAAAAAGATTACCTACTTAATATCACCCTAAAAATAACAACATCACTCAGTATTGCCTTAACACAAACATTAAATCGCTGCCTTTTCTGGCAGAAGGTTTAATATGTTACACCTGCCTACACCTAATCACATGCTCTTGTCAAAAACATGTTTCTGCTCTGCCTCCTGCCATATCTCATGAACACGTGGATGGAGGGCAAACAGGATAAGTTTGGTGATCTAATGAAGCCCTGGATGCCACACTTTCATTAGTTAATTATCCACAAGATAAATCAATATGACTCATCTGTGTGCTGCACAAGTGCAAAGTGGACTGAAGCTGCAAGTCCCTGACGGTGCAGGTGAGGGGTTAGACCCACAGTAAGTTTTGATCAGCTGTAAAAAGAAACTGTACCTCAAAAAAGCTGAAAAAAATTTTGGCAGGGCACTAGTTGATCATGAAGGTAATGAAAATAATTTGGATGATCTTGTACATAAATACTGTCGTGTAACTATTGATTTTTAGTTTATTCTAATAGTCAGACTACTGATGCAACAAGCTTGGCTAAATAGATATTCAATCCCAGTGTCAGAAACACAACATGAAGAATCCTGCTTAATTGCAAAGCAGTGCACTGACACGCATCGGTTGAACAAGCAGAGCAACACAGAAAACCATATGCCACAAGAAAGAGTCCTTGATTAAAGTCCTAGCCTTGGATGCAGACTCAATTTTTTGCTCTCCCATAAACATCTCAAGATAATTTATTGCCACTAAATCTACAGAGTGGCTGAGAATATTCTAACACCAGACATCAGAGGACCAAAATTTTAAAATGTCTGGGCCTGAATCCATAAAAGGACTTAAAAAATAATCCACTGAAGGAAACAGCTGTCTTAAATTAAGGATATCTAAATGGCAATGTCTAAATAATGTGTAATTTTTCAAATCTTATTCAAAAAACAGAATAGAAAATTCAGAGCTAGACTGAGAGCAAGCATAAAATGCCCAAGGAGAATTAGACATAAAGCAAGAGATTCATGCTCCAAGTGCAAGTCATCAAAAACTAAGTAGTGGGAAACACCATTAACAAGAGACATGAGCTCATACTCCTTGGAGCTTCTGACTCTTAAGTCAGCTTGGAACCTGCAGTCCCAATTTCAGCATGCCAAGCAGTGCCCACAACTCATCTTTCTAAGGAAAAAGCTAGAGGCAGGGAAGGGTGTTTTGTCGCCTTGAACTCCAGAATTCAAGTATTTTCCGTTCATGGCCTCAGTGCTCTCTATAGATGAAGCACCAGTCCCAGGCTGGGAATGGGCTGCACCATGTAGCTTGTCTCCCCTGAAGCCCTGCAGTCAGCACTGCCAGAGGAGACACTGATGCAGCTGCACAACAGCTGGCCATACCCCAAAGACTCATCTTTAGGTCCTCTTCCCCAAGTCCATTGGTACAGCTTACAGGGAACAGTCGTCATATAAAATGGGCAAATTTTATCTCTCATCACTGCTGACAGTAGTGCTACAAGTATAAAATAATCAAGTGTAATTGCAAGAAAAATATTTAGGAAACTGAAAATCAAAACCTAAAGAGTGGGTGTTGTTGTCATATCATCAAGCTCAAATGTGTTTCAGACCACAAAACAACTGCAAAACTTTTCTACCTTTCCTAATCCCCTTCCAAACTGATTTACAGCAAGGACAGCCTTAGGGTTAAGGTGCTCAAGCAAAAGCCTGCAATCACACTGTGAGAAGTCTCTTTAAGGACAGATTTAGCAGTTTCAACAGTTAAAAGGATTTCCTCTTTTGCCCCTATTCTTACTCTTGACTATTTCATGCATCTGGCAGAGGTTTTACAACACATGCTCAGCAGGATTTTCTTCTTTTCCTTCTTTAGTAAGAAAAACCTAACCAAATAGAAAACATGAACATCTGAGGGGCAGAGAAAAAAAAAAAAAAAACAAAAAAAACACCACAAAAAACAAAACCAGAGAAACTGTTAAGAAAACTGTGCTGATTTCATGTGTTGTGTCTCACCACGAGCATGTGGTTTGAATTTAGATTGATTAGGTTGAAATAGCCCCTTTGAAGTATTTCAGAAAGCCTAAAATAATCAACATAAAAAATTTAAAGCTCCCATTTCTTTAAAAAAAAAAAATCACCAAAACCGTACCCAGTTTAAGAGTATGGCATTGTTTTGGTTTTGATACACAGAATTAGAATTACAATAAAAGGCAAAAGGAATGCATGCCAGAAGTTAAGGTCACACTGAAGATGCTCAATCTTCAAGGAGAAAAGCTGGGAAAATCAAATCACTGACTGCTAAACACAGGAGTATTTGTAAAGGCATTAGGTCAGGTCACCAAGTTTAGTACAATAAAAAATTGAGGGGGACTTTTGGCTCTAAGCACTATTAAAGGTAAAATTCATATGAATTCATCTAACATTGCTTGAAGATATGCTTCAAAAATAAAGTCCTCTGCAATCTAAAACTTTGCTCGGATTATGCACCAGCCCCCTGTGCTACAAGAGTGATCCTAGAAACAAAAATGCTTGAATGTCTTCTGCCTCAGTAAATAACTGACACAGAAATTTTCTTCCTATAACCATCACTTAATTATTGCCTCAAAGAGCAAAAGACTCCAGAAATGCAGATTCATAATAAAGCTTATTTTACTTACTCTTGCCCAAGTAAGAGTTTACAGAGCTCTCCAGAGTCACTGGAACCTCAGTTTAGCACAAGGTGACAGACTGCAAGAGATATTATATCCCTCGGTCACTGTAACTGTGGGTGTCAAGCAGTCACTTCCAGAACGAGGTGACAAAGGGCACAAACCATATGCTGTTTGTATTGCAACAGTCTTCTGAAAAAAGGCTCTGTCTATAACTTACATGTGTGAAACTGTTACTCATTTAAATTTCAGATTGGCAGTGCAAAAAATACATACTGAGGCACTCGGTTGGGTATCCACCTTGAGTTTAAATATGGGTCTTCTCTAAATTCTTTAAAGATCCTCCATGCTAACTACAAATACATGTCTATATTCCCAAGAACACTATTCTGTTGGAGTCTGCAGGCCTCAATTTCCTTTACGTGGGACTCAGAAAAATTTCAGTTTCGTCAGAATAATTTTGAAATTAGTCCATAGTCTGGTCTTGTTATTATGCGCACAAATTTATCAGTTCCTCTCTCCTAGATTAAAAAATAAAATAAAATAAAATAAAATAAAATAAAATAAAATAAAATAAAATAAAATCACAATCTTAAACCATCTTAAAACTTAGCATTTTGCCTTTCATTGCATTTTGTGATACTCTGGTATTACTAATTTTCTTTGGTTCCTTACTGCCCTTCCTCTCCTTTCCTTAGGAAAGCTGATTTCTAAAACATAAAGTTGTTTCAAACCATTAGCTTCACTTGCTTTTCTCTCTACCTGGGAGCTAACTAATTTCTTATACTCCTGAGTCCAACAGAGCAAGAAAAAGGGAAATGTGTTCTCTAATCCTAGAGTAGGCTCTCATTGTTTTTTAAATCCATTTTCACAGGAGATGCAAATGTAGGTGTTCAAAACATTAACAGCATCCCTTTGAAACAGAAAGCTCAGTTTTTGGGGAGCAATCCCATCCCCTGACAGTGTGAAAGCTTTATGCTTACAACACTCTCTCGACAGAAAGGAACATTTCAGGCACAATGACAGTGAGATCTTAAGAGGAAGATTACATTTCCATTGGGTATTGTAAGCATAAGGCTTTTCTGTGTCTGAAGATAACACAATTTTACCAATTCTTCTCAGTTACCTCCAGACATGTTCATTATTTGCTACTGAAATGGTAAATTCTGTCATATGAACAGTGTCAATCCTTAGAGTTCAGTCTTTTGTATATGCTCCTTCTAGCACAGATCTCACAGGAAGAAACATCTTTACGTTAAAAGTAGTTAAGTTCAAGAAGTGCTATACATTATAGTAGTTATTTATCTTAATTATTTCTCCAAGTGTTTGACCAATAATTACAGAAGACAGCAGACTAAAGAATTCTAAAGAGAACAGTGTATTATCAATGTTATCTTCACCTAACAGAGTTCAACTTTATACATTTCAGTTTTTTTTGCCGAGATCCACTGAGAAAAGAAAGTGGGAAGGTTCAACCAACCCTGCACACGCAGACACACTGCAAAGCCCAGCACTACCCTTTGCTCTAAATGCAAGGCTTAGCTGATTCCATGGATGGATTTGCAGCACAGATTTTACTGCTCATGCTGAGATTTATTGAGCTGTAACAAATTACAAGACACCCTGGAAACAGGTTGCTAGTGCTCATCCTGTGAGATTGCTGAACTCCACTGACAGACTGGCTGAGATGAGGGCAGTGCCTCTGGGCTAAATTTTTACAGTAGCTGCCAGGAGACGCACACCACAGATTTAACACGTCATGTTGCTTGAAACTATGTACACAGGCACACACACACACACACACGCACCAAAACCAAACCCTGAACAGTGTAATTCTGGTATAAAGCTGAACATGCCAGCAAATAACAGTTTCAATTCCAAAGTCTCACCCTTCCAAAACTCCCCCTGCCAATTCTGCAGAAGTGTGAGATTATTTTGATAGTAAGTTATCTGTGACAATAATACAAATATGCTCATTTCCCACAAAGAAGGAAAATAATGCATGAACTCAATAAGTCTGTTAAAAAAACCCCAAAAGCACAGGATATAGACATTCAATGAAAACAGAGATCTAAACCAATTCTACATCATCCATTTTAAGACTTCATGAAGGAGTTATGTCCATTCCTCATATTTGCTGAACCATAGAGGAAGAAAGGGAACCATATAATCCATCAAATATAAACATTGTTATTTCCATGATCTTTTTCAAAACATGAATTTCAAACAGTATCAATGTAATAAAAACACTCTAGAATCACCATACACTACATAACGACTGAATTCAAACCAGCAAGTCTTTTCAAAAGACCCATTCAATTCAGATCTTGCTTTACTTTGCCATCCCAAAATTTTCAAACACAAAGACCACAAAATAGCCTCAGGGAAAAAAATATTAAGTACCAAATCTAGTGAAATTTCCATTGAGAAAAAGAAATTACCTTTTTCAAATTCTGCAGTTTCATTAACATTATTTAATATTAATATTATTTCTCCTACTTTTTATATTGTCTCATTAGTGCAATGGTCAAAAAATACTCAAATTTACTCTATAAAGATATGCATTATACTTATACGATTTCATGGAGTGTTTTTTTCTGTTAGAATTACTTGCCAAGTGTTTGGGAGAATGATAAAAAGGACACAGTTTGCTACACACATTTTGTGCAATGACAGTTATTAGGTTTTACATGAGAACAGTGCTGCTCCCTTATACCTTATGTTTCCAAAAACAAATCACTGAGGGAATGTATTCCTGTAGCCAAATACTACAGTAATTTCACGACTATAAGGCGCACCCTTTTGACTAAAATTTTCCCTCAAACCCGGAAGTGTGCCTTATAGTCCCGTGCGCCTTATCTGAGCTACAAAGTTGCAACTCACGGGGGGTGCGCCTTATAGTCTGGCGTGCCTTGTGGTTGGGAAATTACTGTACTTCAACAGTGGTAGTTGTCCTGTATCTTAACAATAATGCTGTATTAGCACAGACCATTGAAGGAACTAAAGCTGCAATCCTGGGATACCAGATCATCCCTCAACCAACTGCATCTGGGAATTGGGGATACCCCTTGCCCTACTGGAAGGGAGACCTCCTCCATTCTTTTATGAAGGATGTTTGGTTTTGAAAAGTGGTTGGACAAAAGGAGTTTTGATGAGCATTGTGTTGAGAAACACAATCACAGGAAAAGGAACAAGAATTTTTCTCTCTCAGATTTGGCTGAAGAGAGAAATTATCTATTCCACAGGACAGAGAAGGGAGAATAATCTGTGCTTGATGGTGCAGCATCTCCTCTTCATAAAGAGATTCAGTATTACCCATCATAGCTGGTGAACAAAGGCAGAGATCTGAGAGTCTGTGCAAGAGAGTGTCAGAAGATGACGTCTTTCTAAAAGTTGCTAATGTATTAAGTGGCACTGAAATTGAAAAAGGCTGAAAACATTACACACAGGAGAAATAACAGGGAGGAGATGAAATATTTTAATGTACAGGTACTGGTAAACCAAATGGCTCACAGAAGCTGTATTTCACTAGCACAGACAGCATAGTTGCGACAGCCAAGATACAACAGGTTAAAACAAGCTCTTCTTACTTAAACATATATCAAATAATGCAGGAGAGAGGGAGACACAATTCTGTCTAAAGCCTACCAGTTTAATTTCCAGAGCAAGTAAGTCATTGCTACAGAAAAAAAAAAATAAATATTATCTCACCCCTCACTTCCTTCAGTGTGTTTTGACAAATTACTGAAGAACTCCAATTCTTCAGAACTGCATCTATTAAAGAATATTTATAGGCTCTCTCTACATACAAATCCCCTCTTTTTTTACTGAAAAAGACATGTCTCCAAGAATGACTAACTGGAAAGGGCAATACAGGCATCCCTATTGGTAATTACAGTCGCAGTAGAGTGCCATCCTCAAGGGCTTGCACCTTCCTTCCCATCTCCAGGCATCACAAAAGAGATGCTGAAATTGAAGAAAGCTACTCTGGGACAATTACCATTTTATCTCAAATTCCATTGTCCAGGGGATTGATGACTAACTTTATTGTGGAAGTAAAAGCTGAAACGAGATGCTGAAAGGTTGAATGGGAAGTAGGTAGACACAGGTGTGAGATCTTCCCATTAGAACCTGAGGGAAGGCTCTGAATCCATGAACTGCAGTAAAAGGTTTTCAAACAAATTCTAAAATCCCCATGAGGAAAACACCATGACAACTTCTTAGCACATGCTGCTTCCATAAGTTTGTTCTTGTCCTTATCTAAGGCAACAACTTGTTGACCAATGACAGAACTTCTAAATTAAAACTTAAGCTAAAACTTATCTCAAAGTTTGTTACAATAAATGCAGTCTTTGGTGTGTATTTAAATTACCTTTGTGTGTTTGGATGAACAGATGAACCTTCAATTATGTAAGACACTTGAGTATGTTTCTTTGCACCTCAAGGTATGCTCCTCCTATTAAACTATGAAATAGCACAGCATTAAACCAAGGATACGAATTTTTAAAAGGGACATTATACTGCTAGTGCCATATTTCTCATCTGATTTTTGCTAAGAATCTCCAAGAGAAAAAATCTTCATGATAAAGATTCAACAGCCATATTTTTTTGTGTATTAGTGATAACAATTCAACAGAAGAAGCCAATCTCTGCAGGTGTCCTGCCTCTGAAGAGCTTGAAATTTGATTTTTTCACCATATCAGCTCAAGAAAATACAAGCCCATTGTAAACCAAATCAAAGAAAATAAAAGATGAACAAGCCAAAAATTTTTCTAACAAAGTGATGCTATAAACATTGTATGTTTAAGCATACAAAGAAACCAGAATGCATGCTGCTTGCTTAGAGACAAGGTAGAAGGATGATAAATGCGTGTACCAAGAGCTGATGGGAGCAACAGCGCCTGCAAAAGCAGCCAGCAACTATTCCTGCAGTAGCATCCCCTGACAGGAACACACAGGTGATATAAAGCCCTTTCAGATGATTTTCTATGGAATAGATTCTCCATTCTGGTTTGTTTTTTGGGTTTTTTTTTGCATCTATCAGCTCTCCGGCTGGCACAAAATGTTAACAGATACTTGTACAGAAAGCATTTCAAAGTTACAGAGTCTCGTTCTTGATTGTTAACTGTCCATGAAAGTTCAAAGGGATGGCAGAGGAACCTTGTAATTAAATCTATACAGAATGAAGAAAACCTCCAAATGAAAACCACCATGAAAAGTTTAGCTTTTCAGTTTGTGTTATAATACATTATCACAAGTGAAACTATGGGACACACGAGTCACTTCAAATATTGCACATGACTGGGCATTTTAACAGCTTTTACAAATAATGCTTTTGACAACCAGTGGTGCTAGTACTCCTAACAAGAATAAAAATATTTTTTTAAAAAAACAGCCAATAAGATCCCAGCAACTTTCAAATGTAAATTTAACCTGACAGTGATTGTGTAGAAAGGTTGGTAATTTCAGAGTTTCCTACCAAGACCCAAACAGAAATAAAACCATATTGAGAGTACAAGGACTGATGCATGGGCAAGCAAGGACAATTCTCAAACTTCTTAAAAAATTATTTTGTACACACACAAATCCATTTCATTTGAGAACTTGAGCAAAGTAACTGAATGCATAATAAATTATAACTTCTTTAAAATTAGCACTGTTTATTCACCTTAATGGTTTGATTAGTGACAAATGGACTTCTTAAAAGAAAGGAGAAAAGAAATTCCAAATTATTTATATCAGACAAATGATAGAACATAATGGTTCATTAATTCAAACAAATTAAATTCCTTAGTGTAAGAGCATCAATATATGACAGACCTTACAAACTTACCAAGCTAGCATATGTCTAACTTTGATCCACTATAAGCATTCAGTTAATTTTTTCTTGCCACAGTCTCATCTTGCAAAGATTGATTGTTCTATTTTATGCTGCAACGTACTCCCAGATCTCAGTGGAACTATTCATGTCATTAAATGTAGAGAATGCACATACATCTTTTGCAAGACTAGGGCCCAATTCTCAGACCAAGCTCCAGATTCTTGTAATAAGTCAATATTTAAGCAGAGGAAAAGACAGCCAATTGCCTATATAATTCATTCAGTTACCAGAATGTATGCTAAGGAGGAAAGAAAGAAAAACCCCTCCCCACTAGCAGAGCATGTAGGCAAACCATTCAATGGAAGATGTATTCTGGGTAAAGATTGACAAGTTTCAAGTCTGTGAGAAAATTTAAAAATGAGTATGTAAAAGAATGTCTGCCTATTTTAAGGTAATTCATACTTTCACCTCAACATCTGAAAATACAGACTTTCTTCTGTTACCTTTTTTTCCCTTTTGTAGTTATAGGCACATTTTTAATTTATTGGAAATACAATGAAACATTAAAGGCAAATGCTATGGTAAAAGCAGGGAAATGAGAAGACCAACATCTTGGAAAAGGAAAATCCTGAGCTAGGAATTAAAAAAAAAATGCTTTTATTGCCCTTCTATGCCTAAATTCACTTCAGTAACTTATAAGTTAGCCACATATGCTGGATTACAGTTCTTGATTCAGAAATCTGGATTTGAGTTCCTTTGTAATTATTCAAGATCTAGTCAGTGTCAGTATCTCAATGGGGAGAGAAGGAGAGTGATCTCACCATGGGCAGCCATCAGTTCTGCCCATCTGAACAGCAGCCTCTGCACCACTGGGCACATTTACTGCTTCTCCACTGACTCCAACAGGTGCTCAGGCACTTGTTCCTGTTGGCCTCTTCTTGAATGTCTCAGTTTGGACCTGAACCACACCCCTCATTGTGGTCAGTATTTCAGGATTTTCCTACACCCAGAGGGAAAAAAATAAACCTTTCTCAGAGAAAGTTCATCCCCTCCAAGATACGTGTAGAGGAATTAAGATATACTGTCTTCCAGGAGTGCCTGCCCTGCTTCCAGCACCACCAGGCAGAGTTTATTGGTTTACTTTGGACCAGACCTACTAAAGGAGGCTCATCACACTTTAAAAACAGATGATGCTCTCACTGAAACTTAGATGAGTTAATAAATCTCACTACTTGGACTCTCTGGAAAGGCTGGTTCTCAGTGTAAGTTTGCTCATCTAAAATGATATTTCACTTAAATCAGAATTCAGGCAAGCCCACAGGAGCCTGACTGAATGACAAGATGAGCAGTGGATGTGCAAGCTTGGCTTATGTTAGTGCCCATCTCTACTTAGTAATGGTTTCTTTTTGCTAGCTTTAGTATTATTGCTTTGATAAAACTGTTTTGATATTGTGCCCTATACTACGATATACTACCAGTGGTTTCAACTATTATACTGAGTAGTAGATAATTCTGATTTAGATCTTTTGTCTAATCCTTTGTCATAACAAATAATTCATTTTATATAAATATATTTGATTTACCATCTTAAATCCTGCAGGACAAGGTTCCTTAAACCATTGACAGTCTTTGGCTGATTGGACCCAGGTTTCTCTCTCAGAAGGAGATTAGAATGCAATGTGCTCTTTTCTGCAGCTCGTGGTTCAACAACAGAGCTTCTCCAACTAACTTTGTCTGAAGCTCCCACTCCTACCCATGACAAAGGCTGGGAAGACTTTTTCATGGCTTGTCAGTGGATTATCAGGAAGAAGGTTCACCACATTTTGGAATGATAAAGTTCTGTTTCCAATTGTTGAAATCTGAGCAGACAAAAGCACAAGGAGACACTGCTGCACTGTGACTCCAGCTGTGCTGAACATCACATCTCCCCATCTGTCTTCATCTCAACATCTGTACTTGAGAAGAGGGACTTCATAATGAACTATGAACATAAAATGGGCACACATCATAAAACTGCATGGGTCAGAACAGATCCTGCAACTAAGCCAGCCGTGTACCTTTATGGCATGTCACTTAAACCAGACCAAGTCCTCTTCAAAAAGAAAAATGGTTCAAAGCAAGCAGATCTGAACATCTTCTGCAGCCATCAGTGCCAGAGGCATATATAAACAGCCCAAAAGCCTGCACTTCTGGCAAAGAAATGAATTTGTGGTGTGACACTCTAAAGAGAGAGGCTGAAACTATGGAAATATTTTGGATGTTCCAGAGTTAGAAAGAAGTTTTCAGGTCTTTCAAAGTCTTCACAGTTTATTACCACTTACTTATTGATAAACTAGCAGTTATATAAATTACCAGCCAGTGAAGTAGATAACTTAGAATATATTTAGTAAAGAAGAAGTTACAACTATCCTCTGTACATAGTTTCTGAAGTTTGAGATAAAGTCCTGGGCCCACTGAATTCATAGAAATTTTATAACTGATCCCTGCAGTCCAAGATTTTGCCAGCTGCTCTGTTTGTTCAGACAGGTATTGAATTCTTGACTTTGAACTTAGGTTTTTCCATACTAGCTTAAAAGTGTTTCAAATGTGTTTCAAAAGTAAAAAACCTGAAAACCCGCTATGTCCACTGCAAGCATCCACAGCAAAGTCAATTACAGCAGTGCAAGTATATAATTTTCAGAAATACTGGTAGTTATATCTGTTTCCAATCTTGAACAAACAAAAAATGCATACTAACAATAAAGTTAGAGCACGTCCCTACCTCTTGAAAACTGTTTCCAAGCATGGAAATGATTTTTTTTTTCTTATCATTATCATTTTACAAATGCAATAGCACTACAACTACTGCAGTCAAAAGGTAGAAAATCCATATTGCAATAATGCAAACGCAGATTCTGTCATTTGAACTCTCATATAAAACAAGAATTTATTTAAAGAAAAATGACAGATTAATATTATGGATTTACACATAGGCAATTTGTGATGTCTTAAGAGTTCAAGTAGATATAATGTGAACAGAAGTTGAATAACAATGTAGCTTTTTTGTTGCATTTTCCAAGAATAATTGTAATAAACTTACACTAACTCTAAAAAAATCATCTTTGTGACTTTCACCTGGCACATTAGTGTTGCTTAGTTGGCAGGCAGTAATTTTCTAATTCAAGGTGGTCAAATTATTGTGATTTATGTGACTGTACTCTTTTCATGTAACCACTGTTGAATACCAATTACTTCATACCTTATACTTAAGTTTAGACATGGGACAAGCCATCTCTCCCACGTGGAGCAAATGTGGCTCAAAATGCCTGGATAACTTAATGATTTTTCTGATTCCTGCATCTCTTATTTGGGGCAAATCACCATTTCAAGCAATTTCTACGAAGCACTGTTTGCAAATGCAAGGTGCTTTGAAACTGACAGTGATAAGTGCCGCTAGCATACTGAAATTACAGATTAGACAAAGATCTTTCATAAGTCTTCATAAATGTACTCTTCCTTATCTCAACTTAGATAAAAGTGGCAACTGCCAGGACAAACAGGAATCTGTTGGATGCTTTTTGCTATATCCTTGAAAAATCACTGTCAGTGCAAGGACTACCTGCTCTACACGGATGAAGATCACTACTTTTAGCAAATTGCAAGAATTTGGAATAGTAAAAGCTGAGCTAAATTCAGGACTTCAAGTCTTACATACTTTAGTGAGACTTCCCACAAACTGAGAGGAACTGACTACAATATGCAAAAATACCTAGTTTGGGCTACAAATAGTTCTCCTTAATAACAACATTTTCTCTCTGTGACTTTGCAGCAAAGCAGCAGCTCTTGTTAGGCTATGTTTCCATTGCTGGCAGTCATGCAAACACTAAGATTCCCTAAGTTACACCAAAATTGCAGTGTTGGCTCAGAAAAAGCCCAGTGCTCCTCACATGCCCACCTCTCCTTGGCCCTGCCAGCTTCCCAGGGGAAGAATGAGAGGGTTGGCAGGAGAAGAGAAGTGGAAAGAAAAAGGTAGGCATCCTCCATGCATGCCAGGGTGCTGCCTGTGTGTAGCTGGAAGCACCCCTCGGAGCTCTGATGTACAAACAACAGATAATCCATAACTCCAGATGAACACGTACATTTAAACACATAGTCTCTGTAAAATCCTGTGAAAAATGTACTGCTGAGGGTGCTGAGGTTCAGAAGTGACAAGGTTACAGAAGTGAGCCCTAAGGACAGCTCAGTGCTCTTGTCATTATTGCTGTCTGTATTGTAGTGGCAATATTGACAGCAATCAGATAGGATCCCTTGCACTGCACTGCGTGTGGATGCACAAGATGGCAGTTTTCCACCCAGGAAGGTTTTTTGCTCTAAATTTAAATGAGCTCTCATTTATAAATAGCAGCAGAACAATGTCGTTAAATAGTCTCCTTTGCCAGCGTCATGATGATTCCAAACTGCATCAATGGAAGCAGCGAAAATTAACAGCTTTGCCTTAATCCTTTGTATGTTGTGTTGGGGAACTTGTCAATATGACTACACTCCCAGAACTTCTATTCCTGTAATTTGAAGTTTTAAAACCATCACAAAATAGAATGTCTGCAAAAGCAAACTATCTAAACCAGAAATGGCAACAGAATTAAGGTAAAAAGTTCAAAGTTGATTGCATTGCCTGTGGCAACTGCTGAGATTCACTGTGCTTCTTGAAAAAAAGAGAAAAAACCCCAGAAAACTAAAAATCACACAAGGCAAAAGTAAGAATTCACTTTCTTATTTTGTAGTGGAAGTTCCCTTCAGTTAAAAATCGATTCCTTTCCTTTAACAGTTGGATACAGCATGCTACACAACTTGGTTTCAGTGTGCTGCTCACCAGAAAGTGTTGGTCTCCATTATATTACTGAAGGCACAGTTAAATGCCATGTAAAATAACAAACCACAGTGTCTTTTACTAGATGGCTGCTCAAAAGTTCATTCAAGCACCCAGGAAATCTAAAAAGACAGCATTCAGAATGGCAGGAGTTACTAAGTGCACCACTAGGAGCACATCAGCAGCAATGCAGGAAAACAACTGAAAAGAGAATAGGTCTGATGTATTACTGCACTACCCTAGCTTCACATGACTCTTATACCAGCAATTTTCCCAGGAATTGGTCCAATTCCATTTTGCTGGACAGAATTAGAGCGGCTTTAGGCAGAGTAACACAGCAATGAATCAAATTTGCTACAAACTCCCATGATAGGTATCTCCCTGTCTGAAACCAGGAGGAAATATGAGATATCTTCAAAACTAACAGCAGAGACACTTTCACAGTGATCATACGTCAAGAAACAGGAGCAAAATTCTTACTGAGGCAACAAAAAAAGGAAAGAAGTTACTTTCATTAATGAAGATGTCACACAGTGTAGAGGTTTGAGGAGATAAAGCATTTTCTTGCAAAGTAACTACGTGCATATATACTGAGAGCCTGACTGCTCAGATACACAGGTGGACCTTGCTGCAGCATCCATGAGGCAGAGCTGCACTACAAACCAAAATTATAAAAGGACCCACAGCCCAACCCAGTATGCCATACAGGTTGCAAGCTGTCACAGGCCCAGGCTTGCTGGGAAGGCTAAAGCACAGACACAGGTCAGGTGGTTACCCACCCAGGAGGCTGCTGTCCTCACTGTCAGCAGCATTTCAGAAGGCATCTCAGAAAGAATAAGATTTGTATTGTTGTTCCCATGGGGTTTTTCTTCATGCTTTTTGGTTTTTGTTTTTGTTTTGTTTTGGTTTTTTTTAATTTTGCTTGGTAGTTTTTTTGCTTTTGTTTTTTGGGTTGGTTTGTTTGAGGAGGGGTTGGTCTTTTTTTGGTTTTCTTTTTTTATTAATTTAGTTTACTATAAATAGTGTTTGTCTAGATATGAGAGAGGAATATATAATAATTTCTTTCTAGCCACTACCAGTAAAAATTCTTATTTCTAAAGAACTCTGGTGAAGACAAGTAAAGGCAAATATCAGAGCACAAAGAAAAAAATATCATATATAGGAAGCTTTGTAGGGGAATTTCTGACTTGAAATCAAAGCCAAAGGAAAAATATGCTGAAAGATGCAAAGCTATGATTACCTCACATTTGAAGGAAGAGGACTTCTGATAATGGAGAACAGGAGTGAAGTTCAAAAAAGGGGGGTTTAATATTGTCACCCATACAACTAAATTTATTAGAGTTACCAAATGGTATAAATGTGAATATGAAATGAAAGACCCTAGAATGGAGAAGAAAGAGAGGAGGAGAGAGCCAGGCTAATTAAATAAAGAAAACTTTAATAAATGTGAAATACTGGGTGGGTGGGGGTTCCAAGAAATTAATTCTAGAATTTGGGTGATTGCAGTGTGCTGCTTGAAGCAGGTGACTTTCAGGGGTCTGGTTGGGGTACCATCCACCTGCCCAGCCTAAAACAAAAAAATAACAGCTAAATTCATGGTTACAGCTATATACATTCTGAATATAGCCTTTGAGGTTTTAGGTGTTTTGGGGTTTTCTGATGTTTAAGCCTTAACCAGTGGGGAATTAATTCCTGAAAATGCTAAGCTGTCCTTTCTTTTTTACAGTTTCTTGTTTTGGACTTCCATTTGCCCAGAAACATATACCTCATTATCTAGAGAACCTGCAGAATGAAGGCAATGGCTAGATGCCTCAAAATGGAATGAAATAAAATTAAATAGTTATTGCAGTTTGGGAAGAGTGTGCCTGGTATGAGATAACACCAAGGGCTTGGATGGAAAATGAGCAATGTCAGAGTTTGTATCTGTAATCAGAATTTATTCTCAAATTCTCAAATTAGGTACACACAAGTAGTTTCTTGAAGTTCTCTTTTGTTTTTTTTTTTTAGGTGAACCCCTAGGAATTTGTGGATATCACTTAAAAACCCTGGTGGACCAATAACCTTTGCAGTGATGCAAGGAAACATTGAGGTTCTTTGCCAATGCAAAAGAAGAAGCAAGCTAAATAAAAAATGAAACCAATCAAAATCAAAACCAAGAAAGTGTGGGGTTTAAGGTTATTAAAAAGAAATAAAATCCAATGAGCTTTTAGAAGAGTTCAGATTATAGTGCTTCTATTAACCCAATGATTGCAGCATACTCAATGAAGAGAATTGCGTTTAATGCAAGTACAGCAGAATATAAAGTGCTAGCATGTATTCTCGCTGTAAGAGAATATTCTAACTGTAAAACAAACCAAAATTTTTTAGGGGTCAGAATCACTGGCTACCACAAAAAAAAAACAAAAAACCAAAAAAACATATATTCAGTTTTAAGGACAAAGTCCCTCCTGGCACTCTTGGAATCATTAGTTTTTTCAGGCAGATGCATAATGAAAGGACACATTTTGTTTTCAGAATGTTATCCAAAATTAAACAGGACTACAAGGTGCAAACTAATCACAGTTTGACTTCTCAGTGTCAATACTCATTTGTGTATCATGTTTAAAATGCATGGGTTGGAGAGAGAGAAACAGATTTCAGACATGTTGCTTGATATATGTGTGAGTATGTACTTGGTAAATCCCCCCAAACTTCAAAGCCACCTTTAAATAAAAGTCATGACTGCAAACCATGCAACTTGTGAATCTCTTCCCACAAAAAGACAGAAAAGAAATGAAAAAATGTAATAAAACTCTCCTAGTTCTTGCAACATCTTTGTGCCCATTCTCAAGGCTCCTTTTAACTTTGTAATATTAATCTCCATAAGGAAGCCTCTGAAGAAAAAGGCAGTCTTGAGCAGCAGGGATAGAAAGGCACAGGGAATTCATAAGGAATGAGCTATATTAACTTTCTCTATCTCTAGTCTTTCTCTTTTCTCTCAAAAGAAATTAGGAGATTCTAGGTTAACATCTTCTCCTTTGGCAGTACTACATCATTCCTGATCCTACAAATTTTAAATGTCCACCCTGACAGATTAGCCAGTATTTAATGGTTAAGGAATAAACCGCAATTTCCATACTAATATGTGTGATTTTTAAATTACCATTTTCATCAACAAAATCTTCCGTTTTATAATATTTTTTTAAAATCTGTAGCTGGTTAAGATGACCAAGGTATCTGGTTTGTAGCATTTCCCTATTACTTTGAAATTCCCAAATCAAATTGTGTTAACTGGTGAACTTTAACCACCATAAATCAGAAAGCTCTGGTAAACTGGAATGTGCACTGCAGTTTCTTCTACCCACAAATACCAGTAAGACTCCTGGGGGTCCTACAGAGCAAACCTGCATGGAATAATCTCTGGCGACTTAAACCCAATACTTCAGTTGCAATTGGGAAAAGGGTGTGGAATAGCCTCAGGCTTCCAGAGTTGCACATTTGTCAACAACAGGGAAAAAAAAGAGAGAGATAAAATCAGTTTGGCTGACCAAAGCATATGTAAAATACAAAGTAAATTCAGTGTATATTCCTTGTCAAAACCGGCAGCAAGAGAACACCAAACACTATCTTAAGAATTTTAGGTCTATTAGGAACAGCTGAAAACCAGCACATTACAGAGGATATTTGCTAAGAGCAAGCCAAAGATGATTGTGATGGCAAGTAATAAAAAAACTGAAACTGCTTCCATACATGGGAAATTATGTTCAATTCACTAATTTCATAGGTTTGCTCAATCTTGATAAAACTGGATGAGAAACTGCATACAGACAGCACAAAAAACATGATGAAATTTACTTTTGTGTAACAATGCTCATAAGCAGGACCCCTGTAGAGCTGGTTATAGGATTAACAATCAATAGACAACCCCCCTACAGATTTATTAAAGTAAAGCCTCACAACAGAACTTGAAGTAAATCAACTATTTTCTTCTTACTTCAGAGTCATTTTATCCCAAACTCTTCACCGCTAAAGAAAGAATTAATGAAACACTGTAATGGTGTTAATATCTTGACAGATTTGTTAATATTCAAAAGCTTTGAATAAGGAATGCAATTGCAGTTCTTATGATGCAGCTAAAAGAGCCTACAAACCACTTCAGTTCCACTTAATTTTTACTGCAAGTGGACAATGTCCAGTACAGGAAATCGTGGTTACTGCTGCTGACCATGACTATTTCCACTGCAGAATGCAGCTGTTATGGACTCATGGGATCTTAAAGGATTAGTGGAACTAAATGCTCTGAGATATGAGTAGGTTGGAAAGTTGCTGCAAAGCTAAGACCACATTAGAAAACAGCATTTCAGCAATACATAATATAGTTGTGTACACACGGCTATATGAAAAGTGAATTGTGCTAAAAGACCAACTTGATTAGAACACATAAAGAGTATTTTCCTATGAAACAGGATTATATAAAGAGCACTATGAAGGTAAAATAGTACATAGACACCACAATGAGCGCTGTATGGAAGAGTCCACCTACCATGTGAGATTCCAGTTGAAAATTGTTTCTTCTTCAGTCGTCTCCTCCGTGAGCTTTTGTGTATATTGAAACACATGGACGTAACCCCCAAAAATGCCTAGCACAACACAAATGCTAGCAATTATCTGTTTCTTTCAATTTTGTTTAGTAAAAGAAGGTTGAAAATCAGTCCTGCTCTTTTTCATGCACTCTGCACTGGAAGAGTCCTGCAGACACCAAGAGACCTCTTTTTTCATGTAACAGGTTGGTAGAGAGTGCGGAGAACTCAACAACCAATGCTACAAGAGCAAGAATGTGGGAGCTGAGTGCAGCAGAAATAGAAATTGTATCACTGTCACACACAGAGAACAAGAACACTCAAATATCAAGTTGGTAAAAAGGTCATAACCCATGTCATGTATGCCAAAGCAGGACTGTGAAGGACTTTTCAAATCCAGCAGTGAGTACAGCCATGGCCTTTGAAGGAGAGAGACTACTATGGCTTCTATAGTAGAAGAACAGGCAGTACATTTGTATCCTCATGCCTAGACCTGTGAGGCTTTTAAGAGTCTTTTAAGCAAAGCTGTGTAAGTTTGTGAGAGTCTGGGGAAGAGTGGATTGTTTATGGGAAGGGAGGAGTTAACAGGGAGGGTGGCCTGGGCTGGAGGAATGTTGGGCAGCTAGTGAGAGCAATGCGAAGATAAGAACAGGGCATTAGGGGAGGAAAAAAATGCTGTGGGGATCACACTGGGGAATACAAGGCATGGAAATGTACCTTTGCTGCAGAAGGGCTAAAACCTGCTCCCTGCTAGGAGAGGATGGTGAGGTTGGGAGGAAAGATGAAAGAAAGAAGTTTCAGCTATCACAAAATGTGAGGGGGGAAAAAAGAAAACTGAGTAGGCTAAGGCTAAAATATCTGTTACAAGTGGTTCTGGATAAAACAGAGGATAGGAGACAGGAAGGTGAGGATCACAACTCTTACAAGAAAATAACTGAGAAGCTTATACAGAAATGACAGGAAAAATGGTAGAGTAGTACAAACCAGAGGACAGCTAGCAAAGCAAGGCCTTGGTGACTGGCACAGAAGGGTTTGGAATGATCCCTGTCCACCTGCTCCTTGTGAAAACAAATCACCTCCAGTTGACCAATGCAGATCAAAATCACCTGCCTGAAACAGCTTGTGCAGCCACAGCAAGGTTCATGTGCAGCCCATAAGAAATACCAGCCATGGCAAATGAGCTGTGCATACAGCCAGAGCTGAGATGTGTTAAAGCAGCTGGAAATGGTGTCTGCAGGGCTTTTTCTGAAAGAACAAAAACCATATGGGTCCAGAGTCATGTGTTAAAAGCATCTCTTGTCTGTGGTTATTAGAGGGGTGCCAGAGGGAGATGCAGTCCAGTTAGGGTGAGCTAATATTCAAAACTGCAGCACTGGAGGATCCACCCATCCCTTGCATGTGATTATGGGTCCTTTGAACCCCGCTAACATAAACAGTCTGGATTCAGACAGGCAGGTTGGCAGGGCTGGGAATACTCTCCAGGAGGGAGCAGACCCCAGGGAACCTAATAAAAAGGAGAAGAGAAATATGGACAAAAGAAAGAGATACAAGCAGTTTTAATGCTTGCTAATATAGGCCCTGAAGATATACAAGAAAAGGGAAAGTAAAGACAAGATGCGGCCCTGCAGTTCTTTAGATGGGGCTTGACTACAGGATAGCACACAGGGTTTTTTGCATATTTATTTTTCCAAGAATTCTGCATGAGTCATGAAGACGGTACTGAAATTAGAATAACTGTGTTTCAAATTGAAAATTAAATGCCTGGGAGAAGATGCAGGTGAATGGAATAAGAAACCACTAACCGCTTTCATGCATAGGTTGGCAAAACTGTATGCTAGAAATCAAGAAGAAGATCTCAAGAGTCAAGCATTGAAACCAAGAGCAGGTGACCTCCAGCAATGCCAAAGCAATACTGGCAGCTCCACTGTCTGAGGAATATTTAGACTTCAAGATTGGGCAGAATTATTTGTTCAACCCTTTGGGAGACAGCAGATTCAGGTATAATTAGTCAGGAGATACTTACAGCTCCAATCCTACTGTAGATGAAAGGAGTGGTTCTAGTTTGTTGAGAGAGTTTGCTGCTGTTATTGATGTCCTGAAACACACTGGGTGCCTGAGAGACACAACACAGCTTGACAAGTCTTTGGGTAGGGGTGATGGTATTGTATTGAGCAAGACAGGAGAAAAATGACAGTAATGATCTCTGGCTGAGAAAATTATTTTAGTCTGGATCTCAGTAGTAACTGTTTGTGCAAGGGCAATGCAGCAACAGAAAGCCCTGTAGCACTCTTGGTTACACAGTGGTGAGTGGCAGGCAAAGCACCAGGGGAAACACCCCAGGGATGAGAAGTTTGGACACATATGTTCAATAGAAGTTGCTGTAGAAGGATTAATACATTTGTGTTAGGATCCAAAACCACAGAAACCACATGAATGACCAAGTGAGAAAAGAAAGGGTTGTGATCCACTATTATTAGCTCAGTGGTTATGGAATACTAGTTCAATGACCCAGCTTATGTAATTAACCAGTGTATCAAAGAGTGATGAAAGGATCTTGAGTCTGGTTTTCAGGGCAGTAAACACTGCCACTCCACAAACAGCACCTTGTGCTCTTTGCCAAAATCCATGGCCACAGAATTACAAGGACAAAAGCAGCTTTCACTCATGGACGAAGAAGTCTGGTTTTTTTTTTTTTTTAATTGGTCTGTTATTTGGGGTGATTGGTTTTTTGGTTATTGTTTTTTGGGTTTTTTTTCTTTCTTTTCCATAGAAAGCAGGGCTGGTATAAGTTTGTTTCTATATTTAGAGTAATATGACTTCATGTGAATTTCTTGAGTTTCACAATGGTATTCTGGTATGCCAAGACATTTCACACCACCTGAATTGGTAAAAAATTAATACATGAGTGAAGGAAAAGCAAAATATCATAGATGCTGTAGTAAATGTCCATTGATTTTGTTGAAAAACTTTACATTTCTTATAACTAAGGATGTTCATATATCATTCATACACACAAAATTATGTTAGGCTATTAAGGAAAAAGAGATAGAGCATTCAGCACTGCCCATAATCCCTGTGACTGCTAAAGGAGTTTAGTGTATGATTTAAATGAGGAATAAAAACTCTTAACAACATTAGAAATCTACTGATTTTGATATCTGAAATATCTCTCAAAATTACTCTTCCGTATTTAAGAGCAGGAAGGAAATTTTATACAGTAAATTCTTTACAACTATTTCCCTCAATGTGCATACACCATGAGAAGGAAACCAGTCTTTCCATATCTTTTTTCAGTATAAAAATCATCAGTCTTGGATGACTTTTACTCAATGTTGCAACCAGCAAATATCATGTGCAGGAGTTAGTTATTTGGCTTTTGTAAAGCAATTGGCACTGCAGTTATCTGAATGGCTGCTTGACTGGAACTGCTTGCAGCCTACCCTGTCTTCTGCTTTTCCAGAACTGATTCTTGTGGAGTTACAACCAGAACTTCATCTCAATGGTAAATTAGACTGGAATGTTTTAAGAATTACAATGTTGGTGTAACTGAACAGCTTAAAAAAATCAGTAATAGCATCTGTATTTTAGCATTTGAAGTTACTAAGAGTTTTTTAAATAGCACAGAACAAAAGCCAGCTTAAATGAAGGAAGCTAGTAGTAATATTAGAGTGACGCTTGAACTTAAATTGCTGGTTTACCCCTATATTTTCATTAAAATTGATAATCTTTGTCAGAGACTGTAAATTGCTGGACCACAGAAGGTAGAAGGACAGCAGTGAAAAGGTAAGCCTGCCTGTGTGAAGATGATCCTGTGTTGAACAAACCAATCAGCCGCCAACTGCAGCTTCTCTTTCAGGCTGACCCCACTCATTATTTACTGCTCTTTAGTAAAACCTGACTTTGACACTTATTTCTTCAAGAGAGTGGTAACAGAGCCAGGAATACACAGTTGCAGTGAGGTGACATCATCACATCCCCGTGGTTGTGCCATGGAAGACACTTATCCTGTGTGGGTTGAGGAAAAGAGGAGAGACACAAGTGCTCATGCTGTGGGTCAGGGCATTTGCAGGTGTCTGGACACTGGACTGCAAGCAGAGCCTTTGCCCTCAGCTCAACAAATCCTCATGGGCTGTGGGCAACTTTCTGAAGGCACCTGTGGTGCCCTGAGCTTGCCTCACTGCCCCTGTCTGAGGGACACAGTGAAACAGGAGGATGACAGGCAACTAGCTAAAAAACTTAATTTAAAACCCACATATATACAGTAATTTCACTACTATGAGGCACACCCTTTTGACTAAAATTTTGGTCCGAACCCGGAAGTGTGCCTTATAGGCCGGTGCGTCTTATACGATGGACAAAGTTGCAACATTTGCCACCCTGGAAGTGTGAGCTGCCGCTGTGGCCCCAAAAGCGCCACCGGCCACTGCCACGGCCCCGAGCAGCCCCTAACTGCCACCGCCCCAAGCCCTGCCTTGCCAGCCAGCACTGGGGGCAGGCAGGAGTGCCGGGTCCCATGCATAGGGAGGGTGCTTGGGGTTGAGTTTAAAGGCTACATCAATCTGTGAAAAATGTTTGCAAATTGAGCACCTGCCAGTAAACTCCACGATCACAGGACTCTGTTACAAATTTGTTACTTTGTTGCGTGCAGCACAGATCTTCGCAGCAAAAAAAAAGGTGCGCCTTATAGTCTGGTGTGCCTTATATGATCTACAAAGTTGCGAAACTTGCTGGCTCTTTGGGGTGCGCCTTATATTCTGGTGCGCCTTATGGTTGTGAAATTACTGTATTTAGGGTAAACTTTAATGACCAGGGTAAACTTTAATGACCAAGGTTTCCCTTTATGCCATTTTTCTTTCTCTGCTAAGCTGAAAGACAAGGCTGTCCCTGTTAAGAAGGGAAGGCAGCTGGGCATGGCTGGGGAAGAGAGAAGTCAGGCTCTGCATTTCCCTGCATCATCAGGTAAGAGGGCTTTCAAATGTCAGTATTCTCACCCTTAATGACAGCCTCTTTGAAAAGCTGGAAAAACCTCAGCAGCTTGATGCAAAGGGAAGGTTCTTTCCTATTCATCCAACACTTCACAAGTACCATGATTTGTGAAAGTTGAAAATACTTTTCAGTTACAAAATATTTTTTTCTGTAGTTTTCCAAAACTTAGACAAAGTAAAATTAATAAGATTGGTGCATTATTCTCCACATTATATGAGAAAAAAGATCTTACAATGTAAAGGCCTCTGGTAATTTCAACAGTTGATCTGTGATCAGGTATAGAATTTTGGGTCTGTGTTTCTTCACCCCCCATGTCCTTTTAATAGCAATGACATAGCTACTGCACTTTAATGCTGTCTTGGTGATGAATGAAATTAAAAGAACTGCCAGCAAAGCCTGCATCTTCTCCTCTAGGGACACCTTGTTTTTTTCAATGGTTTTAAAACTCAATTTTTAAAAGTATTAAATTTAATCTAATCTGTAAAACAGCACTTCCAAGACCAAATTTGTACTGGGAAAGAAAGCAGCCTGATCTTTTCCAAATACATTAAACTCAAACCATTCCGGAAGATTATAGCAACCAGGAGCCTAAACAATCTGTCTGCTTAATAAATTTTCTTGAAGACCACCATCCAGAAATTTTCAAGCTTTTCCATCCCATGCAAAATACTGCTTTAATGTACTGAAGGAGAAAAAATGGTTTAAATGAACTTTCTTTAAAATCTTAATTACCTAAAATACATTTAATTTTCATTAATTTTTCTCTATTAACTATTATGAAAGCTTTTTCTTTAATTATATCTAATTTATTTTTTATTGCTTCATAAGTTTTCCTGATTAATTCACTTTGTGGCGCTTATAGGCTTAAGTGCAAGCTTCACCACAGGACCATTTCTGGTCCTGCTATCAGTTGTGAATCCCATTCTCACATGCATCACCAACTAGCAGTGTAAGAGCAGCTTGACTCCAGATATCTTTATTCACACAGTAGAAAGCATTTGACAAACTCAAGATACTTCCACTTAGTCTCTGATCTTGAACCTTCCCATTGTTGTGTACACAGCGCAGGCTTTTATGCCAGACAGTGATAGAGATGTTGAAGAGGCTCCTGTTTTAATAGAAGTTCAAGTCCTACAGCAGCAGCAAAAGTATAAAGTCCAGTGTAATGCTATGGTCAAATCCATTATTTAACCTTAGGATTTCATATACTGCACCACTTGAGCTTTACCATTGCAGTCTATAAGGTAATAATAGTAATTCCAGTGAAATTGCAGCCTTGCAAAGCTCTGCTGCATACACAGACTTCTTCACTGTAATACAAGATTTACAAGGCAATATGTAGAACTGAAACATTTTAAACCTGATGAGGAAGTTTGAAGCAACAGAGCACTTTACAATAGTTAATTGTAGCAGATGGATGACAAAAATGAGTCATGATAATATGATTTTTCTGTAGAGGTACAGGCAAAACAGATGTTAAGTCTATTTTTTCTTAATCCTCATACAGAATTTTTTTCCCAGTGTCTACTTTAACCCAGATCTCTTTCCAGTACAAATTCCCTTTGCTCTTGCTGCTCTTTGCACAGGACGGCAGATGCTGCTCCCTTACTCGCAGTCTACTCGCCACTAAGCAGTTTGGGTTTCTTATGGGATTGCAGGTCCCCACATGTACACAGATTGCCCAGCACAGCAGGAACGTCTGGGTGTTGGCCCAAACCGCGTGTCATGCTTTTGCGTCCTTTCCTGCTCTCACAGCCTGAATATTTAAGAGGAGAAAGGCAAACATGGTCCTGGTCCACCCAGGAGCTAAGGAACAGCTGCCTGGTGGTGTCACAAGCTGCCTCACCAGCATCACCCTCCCCTTTCCTTGCACATGCTTATCTTATCAACGAAGGTCTGCTTTCCTTGTTCTGCAATATACTCTACAAGTTAATACTCAGAAACCACTCTTAGATCAACAAAGAAAAGAAACAATTTAACAGTGAAGAATTGTCACATTCTCCTCGAGGACATTGGGTTTTGTATCTTGTTTGGTCACATTTTGGGGGGGGGGAGGTTTGGTTTGTTGGTGGGTTTTTTGTTTGTTTTTTTAGTTTTTGTTTGTTTGTTTGTTTGTTTGGGGGGTTGTTGGTTTTTTTGGTTTTTGGTTTTTTTTTTTTTTTGAGTTGTTTTGCCTTTGTGGAAGCAATGCCCATATTTTGTATTTCTCATGTCTGACGTGAAGTAACAGTAACTTGATATGAAGGGCATCTTGAAATATTCTGCCTTTGTGAATATGAATGTAGGAATCTGCAGAAACTGTGAATGAACATTTACAACAAACTGTGAGCCTCCTACTGATGCACTCGGATACAAAACAGGAGGCGAGAGAGAGAAGGAAAAGAGATGAATTTGTTTTCCTAGCAAACAGCTGTCTTCTTTAACAGAAGAAACAAAAAAGAAAACAGTGTGTGAAGAGGCCAAAAGCTGCATTAATTACAGTATTTTTAGATGCTACAAGCACAATTTTGATAAACACTCTAAACTGTGAAAAAAATGTACTGTCAATGCAATTAAGTCTTTTTCATGGTGCAGCATCATCAATGCAAGTGCCTGCTGAGAATATATCGTAGGCTGTGCAACGCAGTTTCCCTTTGATTAATGATTCAAGGCAATCAGTAGGGACCATACCAACTCCTGGGGGATGCCACAGCAAGCAAGCACAATGTCATCATTTAATTTCTTCTCTTGACCTACATTACAGAGTGAAGACTCAGGCACTATCAAGGGCCAAATTCCAGACATTGTTATAGAAAAGCAACTCCCACAGGGTTAAAACTAACACGTACACACAGCTTAGGAGAAAAAATTGTATTGAAGAGATTAATTCTTGGATATTTGGAGGGATGTTATTTATTTCTTTATTTAGATCAAGTGCAGGATATGGGAAGGTGACAGAATAATCCTTATGGTACTTTTAATGGCCAGGCTGCTGCAAGTTACTCTTACCAGAAAAGCAATTCCTCTAGCCAGGAAAAAGCTAGATCTGGTTTCTTAGCTAGTTAGTATTTCTATTTAGCCAGTGTTCTACGAGGATGAACCTAGAAGTCAGCCTGAAATAATCCTTTTTGCTGGAGGCAGCCAGTAGTGACATCAGTCTGTCAGCTGCATTGCTCTCCTTCAGTGACATGCAGTCCTCCCATTTCATGCCAGTGGGCAGTGACCATATTATCTCATGAAGAATTCAGAGCTGAGTGAGGTAATGCAGCAGATTTTGTTTCATAGCCTTCAGCACTTAGAAATCACTAGGAAGTTCAAAATGCTATAGCACCTCCTTTAAACATCATTTTCTATTGTTTGGGAAGTAAAACTGTCCTCTTCTTCCGGAACCAGCTCTCTGTACAGTATTTACTCTTGCCCAAGGACTCGGTTATTGTCTTCAAGTACATCATTGTTGAAAGCAAGGATAAGTGAAAGGCCAACATTAACAACGTTGCCAACAGCAGTGCTACTCTGACATGCTGAAATTTTCTACAGTGAGGGTAAAGCTCATCTGCACTAGAGGCATCATTTTCTCCAGGGCTAACTGTTTGGAATGCATTTCCTGAATAACAAAAGGGCATCTCTATGTGCAAAAGCTATTTTCAGTTTTGACTGCATTTATAAACTCAAAGCATCTCCACTATTTTCGTTTTTCCCACAAGGAACAGATGCAAGAATAGATATGATGGACACTAGTCACAATACTTTCTGAACTCCGGAAAGCTGCCCAGACACTTTAGAATGAAAATTTACATGATATGAAATGGAACAAAAGAATATACATGCTTTGATACATGAGATTGCAGGTAAGAATAATTCTGGCTGTAGTGGAAGTTGTTAGTTTAAGCAGCTCCACTGGGTTGTTAAACAGGAGCACACCTACCAGTGGAAGCTTAACATTTTTGCTAAGTAAAAGTACTATAAAATTTTCTACTGTTCCTATCTTTAAAAGTAATAATTTAAATCCCTACGATGTTGCTTCTGAAATGTAATCCACAGAGTCATGTACACTGAAAACTGATTTCAAATCTATGAATTGTCACCCATTAAGTAATTCCTCTGAGTATGGCCATAAAAAAGATCCAGAACAAAACAGCACACTTTGTTCTTAGGAAGCCCACAAGGAGCTACTTCTAGCCTAGCATAAAACAATTCAGGCAGTAATACTAGTACTCTGTGGAATGTCTACTAAATTTGAAATTGACCAAAACTTGTAAAGACATGTATTATTTGGTACATTAAAAAAAAAAAATGTTGTACTTTCAACTTTCAATGCATAAGAAAGTTGATTTTAAATTTGCCAAGTCACAGCAGCCGCTGAAGCATCTTTTATGTACTTACAGGCTGTTCATCAGCTGTCATGGGCTGCAATGGTTTTCCTTACCTTCAAAGCAGAGATGGTTTAGTGCCTACACCTTTCCAAATGGAGTGGCACATAAAGGTCATTGTCTCACAGAAAGAGTCTTGAATTAATCACTTATTAAGCTTTATATGTTACATGAACCTAGTTATTTCTGTTGCTGAATCCATACAACCTCTTAAATTACTAACATATCTCTTCTGAACTACTTAAGGGCAATTAAGTCCTTTTATAAGCATAAGGTGTAAAAATATAACTTTCATTCTATTTTTCCCATCCTCATGTATCTCTCTCTATGTAAATAAGTGTTCCATTATTCCTGAAAAGACTAAAACTTTTAGCTCTCAAAATCTAGATTTCAAAATCCTTCAGGCACCTGGAACTGTGCTTCCAAGCTTAAGCAGTACTGTTGCAACTCTGAGCCATATAAGAAGTAAAATTAAGTTATTGACAGACAATCTCTACTCATCAACTACTTCATATAAATATAGGTCCTTAGACCAAGCACAATAACCAATGTATTCCATTTGTTGCCCTCCCATTGTGAGCCCTACCAGCTAAGGACCTCTGTCCTCAACAATTACAAGGTTTAATTGGACCACTTTCAGCAGGAGAAAGGAGAGCAAACCAATCAGTCTACATCACAGACCTCTATTCCCTGAAGACATACTTTAGGCACTTAAATCCCTCATTAGCAAGACCCCAAATGTGTATTTTGCCATTGGAAAAATACCTAAGAAGCAGCCAATCTAAGTTTAAGAATAAATAGGTTAATTTTATTTTAAAGAACATAGGACTAAATGTTCTTTAGAAGAACAGAGAAGCAAGCTTCTCTTGCTTCTCTAACTGTAAAGAAAATCTGGGTATAGACCTGGAGCAAGAGCCCCTTTCCCTGACCTCTGTTGCTGCTGCCTTCCTGTCTCATGTTCTCATGTCTACACTCATCCTCCCCACAGTCACTGGACTGGAGAAGCACAATTTGATAAAAATCAAAACTGGCAAACTATCTACCTGATCAAGCTCTCTGATGTCCTTAGAGACCAAAATTCCAGGCCTAAGTAGGAAGAACATAAGACATTAGTGACCATCTAGATAGGAGGCAGCACTAACTGCTGTCCCACAAGAGACTGGAGGCAGAAAGGGCAGAACATGGGAGAATTGTAATTACCCTTATGGAGATTCACACTGGAAGATGACACAGAGATCACATTTTTACAAGGCCATCAATAAGTACATCCTGAAGCAGCAGTGAAGGCAGCCCACAAACCAGGACACTTCTCTTAACCCTGTCCTCACTATCACATGTGACTTGGCTCAAAACTGCACATGTGAATCAAGGTAAACTCTGCCCGTACAGGAACAACAAAAGAAAAAGGGATACACTACGATTTTCCTCTATTTCAGGAGGTAGACCCACACAAAGATGAAGAAACTTGTTTTAAATGAGCAGCTAAGAGAAGCAAAACCTGACAGTCCATGTGGAGATTGTAAAAGGAGTAACAATGATGAATGCATACCACAGATTTTTTTTTAAGTATTTTTAGAAAGGGTAGAAAACACATGATGACTGAACAGCACGTTAGGGAAGGAATTAGAAACAAGAAGTTTTCCATCAGAAGGCTAAAGCTGTGTCAAACCTAAGAAAAATGAAGTTATCATGAGGATGCCTCTGAATTCTGTCATATTTTATGGTTACTTTAAAGCAATGAGTAGTAAACTGCAAAAACCCTCTAGCACGCAGTAAGTAGTTCTAAGAGAAATCAGAAATGAAAACAGTATTTACCAGCGGTAGTGAGTAACCTTTCTTCACAAAGCTGTCAAAATACTTGGAAAGGGTAAATGCAGGTTGAGTTTTTCAAGGCTGGTTAGATGATTATTAGATTTCCATACCCAAAGAAAAACAACAGAGGTGGTGAAGGGTCTGGAGCACAAATCTTATGAGGAGCACCTGAGGGAACCAGTGTTGTTTAGCCTGGAGAAAAAGAGACTAGGAATGGCACTGTAACATTCTCTACAAGGAGAAGTTTAGAGAAAAATTTCTTCATCAAAGAGTTACCAAGCACTGGAACAGGGTGCCCAAGGAAGTGGGGGAGTCACCATCCCTAGAGGTATTTAAAAGTCTTGCAGATGTGGTGCTTAGGGACATGGTTATTGGTGGAATTGGTAGGGTTAACTTTATAGTTGGACTCAAAGATCTTACAGGTCTTTTCCAACTTAAATGATTTTATATAAGGAAAATTCATAAAGGTTGATGAAAGAGACATTATATTTTAAGAAATATATATATAATTTTATCTTCATCAATAAGAATATGACTTATCTTTTATTCAATATTTGAAATAATAGTTTAGGCTGTGGTGTAAGAATTTTAGCCCCCATGTCTCTCACAGCACACTTCTTCAGACACTAATTCAATCTTCTATTGAATGCAACAGGAGGTTACAAGAAAAAAACTATTTTATCATTCAAAGTAAAATAAAAATACTGTAATAAATAGTACCAAAATGCCTGCCTGAAAAGAGGTTGCTCACAGTCTTTGAGGTAATTTTAATGTTTTCCTTCATGTGTTGGAGTGTCTGCTTCTAGACTGCTTGTTCCTTTCATTGGTGCATATTTACCTAAATGACATGAACTTTGAAGAAAATTTACAAGAGATAATTTTTTTTTGTGTATTGCACTTTGCTCCCATTCTCAGTACATTGAAAGATTGCATTTCTCAATGTTTATACGGCCTTTTCAGAGCAGTGCTTTCAAATATTGCTTTTTATTTGTACCCAGAAATCTGCTTGTATGGACAAAGGGGATGTCAGTGCCATTGCATTTTCCAGGAAGAATCTTCATCCCCTTTCTTTCCCCTGAACTACGCACATTGGACTTTTCCTCTTAGAGATTTGAGCAAGATCCATCTTGTCTAACTATAGCTATTGATAAGTTTCATTCATATCTTTCCTTTTAATAATATCAGCATTCTATAAGTCCAAGGATTCATCTGATTTTATATTCTGTTTCCATCAATGTCTATAGCCACCCACTTGATGAGACTGAAAACAGGGACAACCACATGGAATCATAGAAGGGTGTGGGTTGGAAGGAACCTTTAAAGACCATCTAATAAAACTCTGCCATGGGCAGGGACAGCTTGCACTGGATCACTAGATCAGGCTGCTCAGAGCCCCACCCATAACCTTACCTGAACAGGACTCTCTTTAGGACTTTCCTAGCTTCCAGATATTTTCCTCTGGGATAATTTGCAGAGCCTGATGTGATTTCTGGGCAACTAACCCAAAGAGATGCTTCTTTCAATCACTTGTTAGAGACCTTTATCCACTCACAACATTGCTTATCAGCAGGTTCCTCAGTTCTGATTCCAATCCCATGAAAAAAATTATCTTTTTCATGCCCCTAGTTCTTGTATTTGAAGAGGTGGCATGCAGTGTCTCTTTTTGCCACGGCATTCATGATTTTAGAATTATTATATACCAGTCTCCTTCATGTGCACTGTCTCCATGTCATCTATTTGTATCATCTGTTGTGGGTTAACCTTGGCTGGCTGTTGGGTGCTTGCCAAGCTGCTCTATCATTTCCCTCTCCTTTAAAAGGACAGGGGAGAAAATTGGGAAAAAATGTTTATGGGTAGAAATAAAGACAGGAAGAGATCACACTTCAGTTTTTGTTGTAGGAAAAAACTTGATTTGATTTAGGGAAATTAATATAATTTATTGACAATTAAGCACAGTAAGATAGCAAGAAATAAAATAAAATCTAAAAACTTCTTCTCCCCCTCCACCTTTTATTCCTGGGCTTAGCTTCCTTCCAGGTGTCTCTACCTTTTTTCCATGTGAGCAGAATAGGGAGATGGGGAATGGGAGTTTCAGTCAGCTCCTGATGCATTGTCTCTGCTGTACCTTCCTTCTTATGCTCTTCAAGGATAGGGTTACTGTCATGGGATACAGTCCTGCCATGATCCTGCTCCAGTGTGATCTTCCCATGGAGTCATAGTCTCCTTTGGGTGCCCCACCTGCCCACCTCCAGATACGTGCTCCACCATGGACCCCCAGGGAATGCAGGGGCTCACCATGGGCTGCAGGGGATTCTTTGCTCTGGTGCCTGGAGTACCTCCTCTCTCACATTCTTCATCTATTCACAGCTGCTTCTCTCACATATCCTCACAGTTCTCTCCCAGGCACTGTTTCCCAGCAGTTTTTACCCTTTCTGAAATACATTATCCCAGAATCACTACCACCATCACAAACAGGCTTGGTCTCCAGTGGCATGTCTGCCTTGGAGCCAGGTGACATTGGTTCTGTCAGACACAGGGGAGCTGTCTGACATCTTCTCAGAGAAGCCACCTCTGCAGTTCACCCTGCCACCAAAACTTTGCAATGGGAACCCAATGCATATGGACAGCCCACCAAGTCACAGCTTGTATGGAAGATGTTCCCTGCCTTTGACTGATCATTGGTTTTTCCTGAATATTTCCTTTTCTGCAACATGATCTTTTTGAGAAGAGAGAATATGAACAATACAGTGTTCAAGATATGGATGAACCACAGACCTTGCAAACCTACACTTTGTTCTTTTATAGTTTTCTGTTATTTTTCTATAAATTTCTATCACTTGATACTTTCTGATTGTTACTGAGATAGTAGGTCCATAAAAATAACTGTCATAATCAATAATGCCTCTGTGAAATTCTTTCTTTTCCAAAAAAGAGAGGTTTTTCCAGTCTTCTTTGTTAAAATCTCCCTTTTTTCTATCTTACTCTACCTCTGGTATTTACTGAATATTTGGGATGAAAATCAGCAGTAGTAAAAAGCTGAAAATAACAAGAATTTTGAAGCCATTTGCCTGGCTCTTGCTTGTGTAAACAAGCCCTACAAGCAAAGCATTACTTTTTCCTCATGTATTAATTCAACTTTTATCACACAGAAAAACGGAGAAAGGCAATAAATTCTCATAAAAATAAGAAAAACATTTATTTTCCTGTGACCAAGCCAAATGCTTGCCTAAAACTCTGATTAGGATACATTTATTGCCACCCTGAACCCATAAGAAGCAGTCAGCAAAGCAGGTGATGCTTGGTATGCAACCAACTGGGTCTAGGGATGCTATAATGAGTCTGAAGTTTTAATTTTCCCTAGGGAAATATAAATCCTGCATGCATTCATCTGCTCTATTTCTGATACACGTGTTTGCGTAGAGAAGATAATGAGATATTTATAAGTGGCATGATACATTACCCCATAAAATTGATGAGCGATCCATGCATCACACTCTCAGAGAATCAAGAAATTAATCAGTCACAAACTATCCCTTCTTCCTTCTGAATTCTAATTTCTTAGAGGAGCTGTGAAAACTGTAAACTATTAAGAAGTCAAAAGTTAACATTCTGCAACAACACAGATGATTTGAAAACTACCTAATAGAAAGACTTAAGCACTTATCTCTTTCATTAAATAACACAGGTGAATGATGCAGTCAGAGGTGCAAAACAAAAGAAAAAAATCCACTAACGTGGTATATTCAGGAGATTTTGGCAGGGAGAAGAGCTATCCAAAACTATGAAATATACAGCCTAAGCTGGAAGCCTTTCATTGTGAATATTACAGGCTACAGCATTATCTTTCAGAAGTATCTTTCAATAACTTGTGAAGAACTGTTCAAGGGCTGGAATGGATGGATGGCTGCAGAAAGCACACCTCCACTGTTACAACATAATAGCCAAAATCTTGGCACCAGTCTTTGGACATGAGAGCTAATTTCACTTTTGGGCTGGTCCAGAGGCAATATAAATATTACCTGTTCCTTGCTCAGGGCTGGCTAAAATTCAGTCTTAGACAAGATGAACTTACAAAAGATGTGTGTGTCAGAACCCTGCAAAGTTCAGGAATATTCACATCAGAAACTTAGTCCACATTGATGAAATACCTACTTTAAGTAAATCTATAGTTTATCAGCTAAAAATCCCCACAGATATTTCTAATGAGAGACATAATATTGAAGAGACTATTCTTCAGTTCATTGATTCTGCTAAATTTTGAGTTGTCTGTAATCTTAAACACTGAGCAATGCCGTAGATGGAAGGATTAATTGTATCTGGTAAGAGATACTTGGTTGAGAAGGAAAAAGGACAAAGTAAAAGCAAGCCAAACTATGTTCAAATGAACTCACTGAGTTAATCTGGTTTGTTGTCTTATACCCTTTACAAAGACATTTGCTTCTATTTCCTTAATCACTGTTATTTCATTCTTTCTTTTGGACTAAATGACTATTGAAAATCTTAGTAAATACCGCCTAAAATTTTTGAAATTTTTTTTCAAAGGAAAAGGCATGGCTTCACTAATTTATTTAAGTCTGAAAAATAAGAAACTTTCAACGCTGTCAAAAGAGGAAAAATAATTTTAAAATTACTTGGAAGCAAGCATCAGCTATATCAAAGACATGCGACAAAAACTTAAGCAAATTACTGTCAGACACAATGTTCATCTGAGCAGTGATGAACTTAAATATTTTTTAAGAGTTGTAGTGTCCCTCCTGGCCCCTGAACTAGAGAATAAAAAAACCAAGAAACAGTATACAAGCTCCTCCAAGATGCAGAGATTCCCCCTGAGAAAAAAAAATGAGCGTCATGTTTACATTCAGAGGCATCTAAATAGTGAAAATCACATTCATCCAAATAGTTCCTATGTGATTGTTAGAGCACATGTGGACTCTGCAGCATGTGTATTCTAATACTGAATGTGAAATGTAAGTTTTTAATAGCTTTGGAAGGCTCAAATGGATATTATAATGACTTTTTAATATTATTCCATTTAAGGAGAGAGAATTGCTAATCCATTTGCTTCTTTATTTCTGATTTTGTTCTAGAAAGGGATGAATTGCACAAATAGTGTTACATTTGATGCGATTCTCAGTCACTAATAAATTGAGTGGAAAATAAAAATTAATTTGTGTTGGAAATAAGAAAAAGAAAATTAGGCCTGTTATTATGCAATATAGGAGTGAAAAAAGAAGAAAATTACCAAAATAACTAATATGTTGAGGGACAAGATTTTTCTGAGAAGTATGAAGTTAGCCTAAAACTTAGGTAATAAATCTCAGTGTTGATGACTTAACTATTTTATATTCCCTCCAATTGGAAACAACTACAGCAATGAATACATTTCTGTCATTTAATCTAAGCTCTTATTCACCTGCATATTTATGCATGCAGTCCAGCAGCTATTAGTAACATTCCTCTCAGTCCCAGCTGGTCTTTGTGTCCCTCACCCATTTCTTACTGGAATTTTTCATGTTAATTCCCATCTTCTCTAAACTGACTGGTTTCTGTGCAATGTTATCAAAAAACTTTTTTTTTTTTTTCCAAACAACTATGACAAGAGAACTGATAAAGTGGTTTATCTTTTAATAATTAATTTTCTAGGGACTGACTACTAAAGGATGAAGTTTCACAAACTTGCCTCTTTTTCAAATTCTTCATTAGCAAGCAGCTATGATTCCCTCCCTCGGCAAGATCAAAAATTCACCCTTGTTCTCAGGGCTGTCCTTTACTGGATCTCTCCACTTACATTGCTGGTACACTTGAAGATGCAATACCTCTGCTCAGAGGGACAAGGACTGCCCGTGAAATTTGAATGGCATCACTATGGGCAAGGCAAAAGAAACAAACAAATAAAAAAAGTCCAACCCAAAACTTTGCTTCCAATCAGCACCATTTTCTCTTCTTCCCTCTGACCTTTTCAAAATCAAGATAAAGCTTACTTTAAATGAGGTGTACAAAATCACAAACATCAGCTAGTTGTCCTAGTAGCTTCCTTTAGGGAAAACTTCTATTTGAAAGAAGTGAGTCATTAGTTTCTGTGCTTTCCAAATGACAAAAATGCCTTCACTGCACTTCTCTCAAGCTCTGCTCTACTTGCCTTCTGTAGCATTGGATTCTTGTTGGCAACAGTAGCTAGTTTTTGTTTCAGGACAAGATTATCCTGTGAGACCCCTACTCTCTCTGAAAACAGGAATCAAGTTTCACAGAGAAAATAAAATTTAAAAAATAGAATATAAAAAACCATATTTCTATAAACTGCAGAACTGAAATATTTCTGGAAAGTTCTACAATAATCTAAAAAGGCCAAGAAATTAAAAGCAAAACTACTTTTGCTGTATTTGAAATAACTATGGGTCACTAAGCTAATTCCTGAAGCTGGAGATTTGTTCAAGCCACACTTGCACCTGGGCAAGCTGCAGATACTGGGCTCCCTAAGGCAGTCCGGAGGGAGTAGGCACCTCATACATTTATCCTTCCACAGTCAGAGGTAACACAGTGGAGCCCAAAAGGGACTGTAAGAACCAGGATACCTGAATTTGGATTCTCGCTCTTCAAATAATACCAACCCTTGCTGAAGCAAATGAAACAGAGTCCAGGTTTAGGAGACCTGTGTGAAAATCAATAA
>PYHW01010271.1:1621334-1640215 GCA_013186435.1 Turdus rufiventris
CCACCCTCAACAGATGGTGATAGAACAGATACCTTTTATCACACCCTGTATTGTAACGTGGGGCTTATAATCAGGTGCGGCTTATGTAGGGACAAAAGAACAAAAAGTTGCCAAAACCCGGGAGTGCGGCTTATACTCGGTGCGGCTTATAATCGTGAAATTACTGTACTTTTTGTTTCCCACAAATTTTTCACTCATCCCACTGGGGTGGTGAGTGAGAGAGCAGCTCTGTGGTGTTTAGCCACCTGACAGATTAAAATATGACACAATTTCAGATCTAAAGATGACTCACATTCAGCTATGGATCATCAAAGACCTGCAAAAGTAAATATAATTTGAAATTCCTCAGAACTGCATGTCTTCTGCTTCCCTTCAACATACATTTTTTGAGTTTAAAAAAAATGAAAAAGAGAAAATCACCAAGCAAACCAAAGTTATTCTGAGGCAAGCAGTCAGCATTGATAGTTTCACTTCTATGTTTAAACTTGCTAAACTTGTAAACTACTAAAAATAGCACTTTCCAACACAAAAATAAAGAAAAGAAAAAGAAATCCATACTTGGTTTCTCCTAAAAATATAAAAATCATTTTTAAAAAAGTAACAAGAAGTAAAATATGTAATAAGTATGGTTTGCAATGCACCACCTACAAGAAAGATGAAGAGAAGCAATTTTCAATAACATGCAGTGAGATGACAGAGGGGATTGGCTTCGAACTGAGAGGAGGTTTAGATTAGGATATTAGAAAGAAATTCTTTACAGTGAGGGTGGTGGGGCACTGGAAAAGGTTTCCAAGAGAAGCTGCAGATGCCCCATCCCTGGCAGTGTTCAAGGCCAGGCTGGATGGGGCTCTGACTAACTTGATCCAGTGAAATGTGTCCATTTGGTCCATGGCAGGGGGGTTTGAGCTAGATGGCATTTAAGGTCCCTTCCAACCCAAGCCACTTCATGTTTCTATGACTCCATAATTTTCATTTAAATAATCTTTTGCAAGTGCCTGACTACCTTGTGTAGAAAGATTCTTCCTGAAACACTTCTGAAGCCTGTGAATAGTCTTAAAGATCTTAGCAGAGGTCTGTGGGGCTCCATAGCCTCAGGTGAGGCTCCCTTTGAAATACAGAAGCATCTTCTGTGTGGAGGTACAGAAATTTCACTGGTTGAGTGCACTCCTGTTTGTGTAAGAGACTTACAATGTTGTTTAAACTTGTACCTCTTAATCGTATCCTTCTACCTTAGGGAAGAATGAATGGTGTGCATTGCTGGCTTTCCATTTCTTCTCTTCTAGAGGTAAGGCGTGTGCTACATGATCCACCATAAAAAAACGCAGGGAAGAAAATAATGAAATACTCTTTACTGCATGTAATAAGTGGTTTATTCATACAGTTATGGAAAACATTTTGAAACAGCTAAGATTAAGCACCACAGGAAGCTGCTGAGGTACATTATTTATCAATATGATCTGTAACAGTATTTGGCTCCCTCATCCTGCAAGTAATTTCCACTATGCAATGCTTTACCAGGCACTAATTGGTAGCTCTGTAGGTACTCTTACAGTATATTTTCCTTTGCCTTCAAAAGTCAAACAGTGAAAAAATAATGTTCCAGGCTGATATTTTTATCCTATTTTTATTCCTTTAAGGAAAGACTACAGGAATAACTGTTAAAATTTGAAACATGGCATGGGGTCCTAATAGACTACTAATTTTGGATTTTACTTTATATTATAAGAAAAGGGTTTCATGTGAATAAAGATGTTCACATTTATTACTTTTACAAGTGTAGTAGAAAATTTGTTTTAGCATTTGGGGGAATATGCTTTGAATTTGGTTTTACAAATATTTTAATGTTGCGGTAAAGTTAGACACATTTTTCTGTAACTTGATGGTGCTTGCCTGTCAAATTATCAATGATTACTCACTCATTTCAGGTGTGATTCACAACCAACAAGTAAAATTCCCTTGCAACACAATATCTTCCAACATCTATTTACAGATACAAATTTGCTGCTGTTCAAAGGTGATGAAAAACACTTGTGTCCTATAAATGTCTAAATTAATCATCCTCATATCTTGAAGAGAACAAATTTTAGACTTCTTAAGAAGGTCATCCTGATGAATAGTAAGGAAAGAGACGCTCCATAGGTTACAAAAATAAAACTCCTCTGCAATTTACTGAGTTTTCTTTTTTCGGTAGACCTATGATCTGTTGCTTACATAAAATCTGGGAAGCAAAGAATTTCATGATTAAGTGTTTTAGGAAGCAATTATGGGATGCTTTCAAGTAACACAACAATCCAGAATTATTGCTTTGCTTTGGTGTTTTACTTCATTTCTAACATCTCAAGGTTAGAAAATCTACTACACAAAGAAGTGTTGGCCAACAACTGGTACACAACAGCTCAGTTTTCACTGTTAGCTCTCATGCTCAGAAAAGAATGTAACACAAAAATACAATCATAGAATCATTAGGATTGGAAGATTTACAAGATCATTGAGTGCATTCAGCTGTCTAAGATTTGTATGATGTTTTCTATAGTAATTCTGTAGTTGAAAATTGAGTTTTAAGGTACTTTGAGGTGAAAAGAGCAAATTAAGGAAGGGATACTAACATCAATTCAGACCACAGTCTTATATTAACAGGTTTGGTAGAGTTCCTCCAAAAACCATAGACCTGAATACTTTCAGGAATCCTTACATTCCCTCCACTTTGTCAAAAATCCTTGCTGAACACAATGAGAGACCTTGGGGATGTAAAGCGTAGATGGATGCACTAGTTGCTTTCACTTCTAGACTTGATGGCTCATACTCTGTAGTTACAACTCAAGACTCAATCCTTACATTTTAAAATCAGGCTCATTTCTTCACAAATATCCAAAATCTAATAGAAATTATATTATAGGACTGGAAAACTAGTAATATATAGCTATTTTATATATCTAATACCATTTTTTTTTAGTTTATTCATCCTCAAAAACAATTTCTGAAAGGAGAAATTACAGATTTACAATAATGACCTGAATTTATTTTACCCCCACTCATCGGCATAGGAGAATATTTAAGCGCTTGTCCAAGCACAGCTATGTCACAAGATGCAATTTTCCTCCCTAGAGTCTGCCTCAGTACCGCAAAAAAAGTTTATTTTGATGACACATCCACAACAACTAAGGGATAAAAGACAACTTCTTGTACTCAACAGCTTGCCGGCATCAGCTGTACACAAGGGCAGGGATGGGACAGAGGAGGTAGAGCATGCTGCTCTAACACCCACCAGCTGGCCCTTAAAAGCTCCTGTCCTCACTCACGGTGTGTCCAGCACAGTGTCAACTCAAGGCTCACAGTGTCAACTCAAGGCTAACAGCTTTTCCAGAGTTTCCTGCCTTTTTAATGCCTTCTTTCTCCCTATCCAACCTCTTGCCTATCTGTAGGATGCTGGGGAACATGCACATTAGAGGCACCTTAATACCCTCCAGAGTTTTTAATTTTTTAGTTCAGTCAAGACCACAAATGTGCATGCTAATGTCAGCTGTGCCAAGGGTACTTGAAAAGCTGATGGAACCTCTGACCCCACTCCAGGAGATGAGAGATGTGAGCACGTCCTTCGAAGCACAGAGCAGTCCTATGCCTGCAGAATGCTGCTACGCCTCAGCATTTCTGTACTTTGCAATGTTTGTAGGAAAACGTTCCCTTCAAGCATTAGCCATCTGGCAACGTTTGCTTATCAAATCTTTCTGCATGCCTCAAGGGACAGCTGTGGGCAGATCTAAGGCAGTAACAAATACACCAGATCAGGCCCTTGGTCTTTTAAAATTTTGTTTACTTTAATGGAGAGCAGGGAGAAGGGGAATGTTCATCATGATACCTTATATACTCCATATAATTGCTGCATATTTTAGTAGCGTATACCTTTCCTACACAAAAACAAAGTCTGCTCTCAAAACACTCAAAAAGACAGCCTAAGTATAATTAAAACCATAATATTCAAATCAACATGAAACATCTTAAATTGTTCATCACATCATAGCCAAACCTAACACCTGAGAAGAGGGTGCTGAATTACTTGAGGAATACTTGTATGACTAACCAACCATGTGCTTGAATTCAAGTTTCAGAATCAAGCCAATATCTGGCAATTTATTCTAGTTCACAGATTCTTGTATTTGCAAAACACAGTTGCAATTTTTTTTGCTACACCCTCAAAAGATATAAATTCACTCAGGAGAAAACAATGTCAGGCTTAAGGGAAGAAAAGCAGCCCAATAGTGAATTTATGATTTTGTTATTTGGAAGGCTGCTAACTCAAGCTCCCTGCCTCCTTTTTTATTTTTATATGAGTACACAAGGAATTTCTGTCAGAACAATCAGTCAGAGAAACATTAAACACTATACTCGATGGAATACATCCAGTAAATAATCACACTGGAATCAGTTTATCTCCAAGAAATTGAAGTATATGTGCTCCAGCTCTTAAGTAAAACACTTTCTTATGATTGAAATGAAGACACCACCAATTCAGAAGATAAATCTCCCTCTTCTCATCTATTCTGTCTCTGCATACCCATCATTAATACTGATGCTCAAACTCTGGAAAGAACACACTTTAAGATTAAGACAGCTCAATCCCTCACTTCCCAATTTAAAAGTCTTGTCTGAACACACAAAAATTGATATATTACTTTATATTCTGTGAGAGCTAAATATAATTTTATTTCTGTTCATTCATGGAATCACTCAGGTTGGACAGGACGTCTGAAGGTTCATAGCCCAAGCTCCTGCTCACATGAGAGTCAATTCTGAGGTACAACCAGGTCACTCAGGGCTCTACCATATTACATCTTGAACTACCCTGCAAGAATGATGCTGCACAATCTCTATGGGCATGTCCTGTCCACTGCACAAGTGCCCTCCTGAAAAGGCCATAAGATACACTCCTTTGAAAGGATGTCATTTTTCCCATTTTTCTGTCTGTGGCCACTGCCTCAGAGACTGGCTCAGACTCCTCAGTTCCCTCCATGCTCCTGTGGTTAGGTCCCGCAAAGCCCCAGGCTGAATAAGCCCCTGTTCCTCAGCCTACCACAGTGCTGACCAGTTTGGCCACCCCCACTGCAGGCCTTCACATAAAGCCTTGCTGGATTTCATGAATCCTGCTTTTACCTACACCCTTTTGGATGGTAGCCCTACCCTCAAACATATTGAGGATTTCAGTTTGTTGTGCTGCCTTCCATCTCCTCCTCCAAGCTGGCTGGACATTGACAAGGTAAGGACCCAGGACAGACCCCTGCAGTAGTGCACTTGTACCTGACCTCCAGGTAGAGCACAACCACTGAACTTTAGCCTGACCATCCATTCTTTTCAGCCATCTGATAGTCCATTATCTAGCCTGGAATGTCCTCACTAGGACTGAAGAATGCAGTGGCAGATGGTGATGAAATCTTTGCTTAAGTCGTAAATGTCATTCACTGTTCTTCCCTAGTCCAGCAATCCAATAAATTTATCAAAAGAGGCAGTCGGGTTTGTCAGACATGATTTATTCTTGGCAAATTAATGCTGGCAGCTCCCAGTTACCTTCTATATGTGCCCAGAAGTGTGCTCTAAGAAGACCTTTTCTAAAATTCCCACAGCAGTCACAGTGAGGCTGAAACTCTGTAGTTCCCCAGATTGTCCTTTTTGCCTTTACAGTGACCAGTGCAACATTCACCTTTTCCACTCATTGGGAACCTACCCTGACCTCACTGACTTTCAAGGATGATAGAAAGTGACCTTGCAAGTACATCAGCCAGGTCTCTAAGCAGCCTCAAATGCAGCCAATCTCGTCCTGTGCTAGGCATTCTTCTCTTCCTCAAAATCTTTCATTGATCTTGAGACCTGAAAGACTTTTCTGGTGAAGATATTGAGTCTATCAGTCTTACCCATGGCTCCTGTTACTAAATCACCCACCCTATTCACCAGTGTGTCACATTTTCCTTGTCAAGCCTTTCAGCAAACCCCTTAAACAGTGTTTTTCCTACCTGAAAATGACATACTACAAAACCTCACACACAACAAGGCTCACTTTGGGAAAGGCAGGTGGGGAGTTTTGTTCAAAGTCTAAGGGCCTTAAAGTTTTATTTTAAAATAAAAGAGACTCCATGTATCAGTTTATTAATGAATTCTGTAATAGTCTTTATATATATATATGTATGTAACCTTCAACAGTAAACACAGGACTTGGGAAGTCTGTAACTCAAGACAATTATATTTCAAGTAAACCCTTTCTTTCCTTATATGCCTGGACTGTGTCTGAATTTAAAGATCATTTCAACTAGCATAAATTTATTCTGAATGCTCTGTTAGAACAAATGTTGCATGTTACTTTGCATATGTCTATCTTCACTGCAATCAATAAACATCTGTATGCCAAAAGGGAAATAAGGGACAATTTGTTCCTCAATTGTCCTTTGGAAAATGGGAGTTCATGCAAAGGAGCAGTGTGGACAGCTCTACTGACTGCTGTGAAAGGCACTCAATTCAATCAGCAGACTAATCGTTTGTATGCACATTTTAAACTTTCACTAAACAACAGTATATAAGCTGAAAAGAATAATGTTAAGAAATGAGAGATTCCTCAAACAGACAGACGCACGGATCAAAGACAGTAAAAGGGAAATCAGAGTTCAGTGCTGCAAAATACTCAGCATTGTAAACAGATATGAATGTCAGCAGCTCTTTCAAGATATGAGGATGTCATAGGATCACCTCACACCCTGGAGAATAAAGGTAGCAAATATTGATTTGAGCAAAACAGTTTGTAGAAGAGTGTGATCTGTAAAACAAAAAAAGTATTTCAAACAAACAAAGCAGGGTACACATTATTCAAATACAAACCAATTCTTGGCTCAGAATTTACAAAGAAATGGGACAAATATGGAGTTTTTCACACATTTTTTCACAGCTGAGTAATACTCTGATCAACCATGTGCTTTGTAAACACCTGCCTGAATGTCAGGTCAGATGAATCAATCACATCTGAGTTCCTTCTTCAAATACAGTAATTCTCGTCTCCTAGACAATGAGAAACCTTCTTAGAGGTGACTCATGTACACCACTGTAGCTGGATTTTTATGATGTGAAACTTCTTCATTCCAGGACAACATTTGGCAATAAGTAGCCAAAGAACTCCACCTTGCAAATGTGTGCCTGTTCTCTGAGTTCACAGTGGTTGCTATGTAAACACTCTGACAATGCACAACCACATTGATGCAAGGGCAAGGCTTGAATCAGCCTTGCTGAGGCATGCAGACCTTAGAGGAGCAGTGGGTGAAGCACTTGGAGACACCTCCAGAATCAAAATAGCCCTGTTCCAAATCCACCTACCAGGTAATGCCCTGAAGATCTGCTGGCTTCTCTTATTTAGGTGAGCAAGGAAAGAAATCTAAGGGCTACATGAGCACACTCAGACACAACATCAAAACTACTGGATTTGTGCATTCCTGGACACCATCACATTAAACAATTCTTGGCTGTTATGTTTTTGTTATTATTACTACTTTGTGTTTAGAATTCAACTCTTAAATAAAGTGCTATAAGAATAATTGCAGGTTTAGATAAGCTGAAATCTTCAGCTAAAAAAATGTTTTATTGTCTTACAATAAAGAAGAAAGCATGTAACCTAAAACCTAATCCCAAAGTAGGAAGATACAGAAGACACTTTTGAAAGACATCACTCAGACTGAATTTTCAACAACCTCTTGGTAACATTGGTAGGCACAGAAGGGTCACAGACCAGTTCTGACCCCTACTCCTGCTCCTGAAGGATAGTGCTTTCCATATAATTATTATTGGTAGAACTGTTTCACACAAAGCACAAAACAGCTGTTCCAGCACAGCTTTCAATTCACTTTGGCCTGCAGCTCAAGGAAATGTGGGGTTGTGTTGGTGGAATAAAGTGCATTGCTGCCTCTCAGTAATCCTTGAGCACTGAGACAGGGATTCAATGTAAGTGTGAGAAATGCCAGCACCCTCAGTAGCCTGCTGTATTGTCCATCACAGAAGCTGATTGTACCTGTGTGGTTTGGATGATCTGGGAATTTTGTAAAACCTCAGGGGAAAACAAAAAAGCCCTTCTGGGCATGAAAGTTCATATGAACACAGAATCCTAGAAAGGCCTTTGCCCACCTCTTGCTTGTGCACAGCTTTTCGCAGTGCTGCAAATCCAAGAGACCCTTCTGCTCCTGATAATTATTTGCTTACTTTTAGCTTCACAGTGGCATTCGCTTCATTCCTTCCTCAGGACCCTTTCTCTACCTGCATTTCAACAATTCATCTTATTTGGACCCCACAAACTTCTGTTCTTCTGTGTGATTTTCCCATTACAGATTTGCTCATCTTTTCATGGCTGATCACACAAGTGAAAGGGTCCCAAGCATTGCAGCAGCGTGCCATATATATCTGAAAAGTGAACCACTTCAAAATACTCATTTGCTTCACTTATTTATTCACATGTAAAACTTCACCAATGTTAGCTAGAAGCACAAAAGTTGAGTAATGAGAGATTGAGCCTCAAAATCCTCTTCCTGAAAATTTTGAAAATAATCAGTGAATTTAACTTCTCATACAGTACTGTAAATGACTGAAGAATCTCCTTAGGCCACAAGTAAAAAAAAATACAATTTTTAATATCTCTTCAAGTGCCCAGTAATTTGAAAAAATAACCACTTACGTGCCCTGCTATCTGCAATTCTGCCCTTCAGAAGTTTTTAGCCACTGAAATAGTTTCTTTTCTGTCTTAAGCTAAGGCAATTATTCTTTCACCAGAATTAAGACTATATAACTACTGTGAGGTTTTTTTTCCCCCTCATAACTTGACACAAAGAAGACAAGAAACTAATGAATGAAAGTTTGATGAAGTTTATAGTTTCAAGAGAAACAATAGTTATTCAATGATTCTTACTGAACTAATGAATTTTAGTAAACAAAAATAAGCTTGCTTTTTCATTCCAGAACATTTAAAATAGATATTCAGTACTATTGGAGTGTAGTAAGTTGTGAGGATTTTCTTATCCAAATTCTAGGTACTGAAGAATGGCTGAAAAACCAAAGCGCATTTTTTCATCCACTTTGTGTTCATTGCAGAAATACTTAAACTAATACAACGCAACTAATAAAATCAGTTCTTGAAAAAGTAAGAGGTGCATAGTTTACAAGGTTATACCTCCTGAATATTTTTGATTGATTTCTTATTTTGGCAACCTCACACATTACTAAATCAAGAAATATACACAGTTTGTCACTATGAAAAAAACTGGGATGGGAAAAAAATCTTAGGGAATGATTTTCATGAAGTTTCATCTTTCTTCATTTGTTCTTTTTTTTTTTTTTCATGTGATATTTCTCAAATTTATCATGGCTTTATATGTTTTCATGAGTAGTGTACTTATAAATCAGGAAAAAATCCCTTTACAGATTTTCACCTTGTCAAAAAAAAAAAAAAATTGCACCAAAACCAAAATTGCACTAACCTGTCATCCTATCCATGTGAACAAAATATAAGTACATCTGTCAGATGGAATCAATCAGAAAAATTTATTCCTTTGTATTGTGTTCATCCATGAGCAAAAATCCTGAGACTTCTGATGTGCAAAAAGCAAATTAACAGGCAAAATGTTAAAAATGCAGGCTTGGGAAAAAAAAAAACAACAGTGGTTATAGGAGAAGGGAAGGAAAGGAATACAATTTTGTTTCATGCAATTACTAGGCACAGAGTAGGTAAAAACATCAGCCTGCATCACTGCATCAATCCTAAAGAAAACAGACACTCCCAGGGGGTGTTATTCTACACAGCTTTATTCCTCACCCTAAGAAGGAGCTTGAATCTCCACGACCAGCAAACACCCATGGGTCACAAGAAAAGGAGAGCATTTTCAGTTTATTCCTCTCAGCTCCCTTTACATGTTGTTGCAACTGACACCTTTCAAAATATTAAGCATCATGAAAGGAACAGGGCCTGAGATTTGAAAGAAAGAGCAATAAGGTGATTCCACCAAGCAAGTGATAATCACTGGAACTTGTGTTCATCCCACTTGCCTGCCAATTTAAAGATCACATACACTTAATGAAGTTGGATACCCAAGGGAATTAAGGCATTACTCTTTACAAATACATTAATATTAACAACGATTCCACTTCCTACCCAATAAAAATCTGTAGGTTTTAATAACTCCAGTTGGAATAACAGTTAACTCTCGCATCAATTCCCACCTTCCTTGAATCCCCAGTTTTATAATCAGTAAGATCTTCATGGATTTAATATTTACTTTTCACCCAGGATCCAAAAGTCTTTTGAGATGTAAACTTACAAAACTAAAAAACAAACAAACAAACAAACAAACAAACAAAAAACCCAAAACAACAAAAAACCAAAAAAAACCCAAAAAAACAAAACCACCCCAAAACAAAAAAAAAACAAAAAAAAACCCAAAAAAAAAAAAAACCAAACCAAAAAAACCACCCAAAAGTAGTGTTGTATCAAGCTGGAAGGCTTGTCTACAAAAGAGAGCTGATGAGGCTTTTTCAAGGCAACTCAAACACCCATATCATGAACACACAGTTAACTCAGCCACCCTGTGGCACATCTAACCAGGATCAGCTGCCAAGAATGCCGGTGCAGATGTATCCATGCAGCAGCACAGCCACCAGAAACTAAGATCCATCCCCTTTCTGCTGGGTGGGTGAGGTCGCCTTACTGGGCCACACTGGTTTTTGTTTAAGCAAACACAAGTCGTGTGCCCAGGTCAGGGGATGCTGTCAGGTGGGGAGGCCAAGTCAACACACAGCCTTTTGCAGCAGTTTGATTTAGATCCACTTAAGCTGCATGAGAATAAGTTTGTCCCTATACAGATACTTTTGCAAGAGAAGCAGAGGGGTAGCAAAATCAGGTCCAGACAAAAATGGAGGGACCTCCCTGGAAGGGTAAATGGATTAACTCCAGGTGTGATTTCATGTCAATTCAACCTAATCTATGGTGGAGTTGTCACATACTTCCATCAGCCCTAAACCTAAACGGGTTAGTGGGAAGTAGGGCCCCCCACAACTGTAGCTGATACTTGATGCAGCCCAGAAAAGAAAGACCCAGGGGTGTTGATTCACAAGAAGCTCAACATGAGCCAGCAATGTGCACTTGCAGCCCAGGAAGCCAACTGTATCCAACGAGCAGTCAAAAGTCTAGGGAGTTAATTCTACCTTGTAAGACCCCATGTGGAGCTCTGAGGGGACACAACATAAAAAGGACATGAACCTGTCAGAGCCAAGTCCAGAGGAGGGCCATGCTGTTCATCAGAGGGCTGGAATACCTCTGCTATGAGAACAGGCTGAGATGATTGAGGTTGCTCAGCCTTGAGAAGGCTCCTGGAGACCTTCCAGCAGCATTCCAGTACCTAAAGGGGGCCTACAAGGAGCTGGAGGGGGATTTTTTACAAGGGTCTGTAGTGATAGGACAAGGGGAATGGATTTGAACTGAAGGAGGTCAGGTTAAGGTCACATATAAGGAAGAAATCCTGTGCATAGGGAAGCACTGGAACAGGTTGCCCAGAAAAGTTGTGGACACCTCATCCCTGGAAGTGTTCAAGGCCAAGTTGGTTCTGGGGACCAGGACAAGGTTTTGAGCAACCTGGTCTAGTGGAAGTTTTCCTGCCCATGGAATGGGAGTTGCCACTCAATGATTGGTGAGACCCCTTCCAACCCAGATTATCCTATGATGATTCTATGGTTCTACCTTATCCCATCACTAATACTGCAGGTCCAGGATATCTGCAATAGGAAGCTAAATAACAGACCCACACATGCTTCATGCAGCACAAACACAAACCCTTGGTTCTGCCCCACACCAATTTTAAACTCAGGTAACATTAACATGCAGCCTGTACCAGATGTATTGCCTACACTGGGCTCTAGAGTTATGGGCTTATAAATGTGGACTAAAACTCAGGAAATTTTCCAGACAATACAAGGAAGCCAAAATGTGTATTCATTACTGGTGCTATACAGCTTACTGCTTTGAAGGGTGTGGCAGGTGGAAAAAAGAGGATTTGTTAAAATGCTACAGATCCTGGTGTTTCCTTACAACCTCAGTACCATCTGCCTGCATATGACTAGCCATACAATTTTTTCATTCGTCTACCAAAACAGAATACCCTACTGGAGATAAGAGATCAACTTCAGCCATAAATCCATTCAGAGCAGAGAATTTTCATTATTGAAAATTAACCATTTCCTAGAAATTGAATAGTTTTTTACTCTGCAAAAACTCTTACACTCTTACACTGTTTAAGCTGATGAGTTGTATTTTGTGAAAGCAATGGTAGAGATCTAGAAACAACTTCAATATATGACTTCTTGTAGGAAAATTGATTTACTAATTTTGTGTTAGGTGGGTTTTTTTTTCTGTCTCTACACCACAGCATTTCTGAACACAACAGCAGATAGTTGTTCCATCTGGGTTCTCACTAATTAGTGAAAAGCCAGCTGATCCTATCATTTCTCACCAAGCTTTCTCCCCAGATACAAAGTCTGACTGTCACCCTCTACATTTTCTTGTAGTAGAGTCAGGGTCTTCTCAATGTAAAATTAACTCAAGCATTTTCACTACCATTTTTTCTACTCCAACACATTAAGAACTATTATAACCTAATTACACTTTAAAAAGTGATAGATATCTAATAACTAATATATTTTATTTTCCTTATACTTACTTCAGCTTTTATTTCAGCAGTGTAACAAGAGTACAGTCCAGCTACAATGCTTTTAGCACTGCAATAAATTGAAATACATTGGAATAATCAGCAGCCTGCATTTGTAGGAAAACTACACCAATTATTCTCTAAGTATTTACAAGGGGAGATTCAGGTAAGCACGCCATTGAAAAGAACAAGCTGCCAAATACTCCACTCACAGAAATCTTTTTCTTTTGATTTTGTGTATGGTAACTCTGTTTTTTTACATCCATATTATGTAAATATTCTTCTCATCCTCTTACACAATGCTACTTATCATACATCTGTTGTTACCTTTCTATAGTGACCATGACTACATCTGATTTTCAGAAACTAAATGATATTTTAAAATTAAATTTAAATTTATAAAGGATATTTTTATGCTATAAATTAGGATTTGTATCCTTAGTCAAATACTAATATGAAAATTAATTATAGACAAAATCCTTTGTACATACACTGAAAACTTAGACTTCAGATTAGACTTCTTGACACAATAAATCTGAAGGAGAAGTGTGATCTTCAAATAAAGGCTATGAACTTGCACTGCAGGAACTTCTGTCAGGATCAAAAACCTTTGTCATTTTCCTGCGTCTTGTAACTCCATTAACAAAATGTACACAGTAACTATATGACTTCATAGGTAAGTGGCGCATAATGAAAATACAAATAAAAATTATAGAATATCATAGAATGATAGAGCCACAGGGGGTTAGGTTGTAAAAGACCTTTGCAGTCATCAAGTCCAACTTAACAGAGAACTGCCAAGTTCACAACTAAACCATGTCCCCAAGTGCTGCATCTACACATCTTTTAATACCTCCAGTAATGGTGACCCCACCACTTCCCTGGTAGCCTGTTCCAATGCTTAACAACCCTTTCCATGAAGAACTTTTCCTAATACTTAGTCTAAACCTCACCTGCTGCAACCTGAGGCCATTTCTCTTCATGCTATCACTTGTTAGTTGGGAGAAGAGACCAAGTCCCCCCTTCCTGCCTCGTAGTTGTAGGAAGTGATAAGGTCACCCCTGAGCATCCTCTTGACCAGGCTAAACACCCTCAGCTGCTCCTAACAGGACTTGTGCTCAAGGCTCTTCATCAGCTTCACTGCCCTTCTCTGGACAAGCTTCACCTTTTCCATGTCCTTCTTGTCATGAGGGACACAAAATTTTACTGAGGATTTGAGGTGCAGCCACACTAGTGCTGAGCATGGGGAGTGGATCACTGACCCAATCCTGCTGGTCACACTAGTGCTGATACAAGCACAAGCTATTGCAGATACCTGCGAAGTTAAAAACTCTGGTGTTATTCTCAAAAATAAGGAGCAAGACAGGTTTAACATGAGAACAGCAAGAGGATGTTCCCTCCTGGGAATGAGCCTTATCTTTACTGGGGTCACACTTGAATGTGGCCAAAAAGCAAGCTAGGAATAGGGAAAAGCTCAACAATGGCTTCATGGAGGAGGGACAATATAGCACAGCTCTCCCTCTCAAGCACCCAGAGGCCAGGGTATGAAGAGGGCAAGCAGAGGTGAAAAACCACTCAGCCTTCTTTCAAATCCACCTGAAACATCACGACAGCACTGCTGAAGAATGCTGAAACAGCTCTGTGAAATGCAGATTCTTCAAGAGTACTTATCTGCTATGTAGTAAAAACCTGCTCTGAAAGCAAGCTGGAGTCCCTCTTGATGTCTTTATATGAAACCATTCCTTTCAAAATAGGTAAGTTTACCTCGCCAACTATTAATAATTACCTGTTGACCTCAGTGGCTGTTTTTAACTCCTTGCCTTGAGCTCTGAACACTTATAAAACTAGCTGGAAATAAAAAAAAAAAAAAAAAGAAAGAAAAAGCCTGTTGCCTTTGTGTATTAACTTCCTGGTTAATGGATGTTCAGTCTGCCTGATTTTGAAAGTTATCAGTTTGTCAAAATTTACATTTGTATGGAAGAAATTATTTATATATGAGGGGGGAAAGTCACCATTGTGCTTTGTTTATGTCTAAATACAATAAGACAGAGAAAATATAATTTATCAACTGAAAATAGCATATGCAGACAAACTTACAGCCCTGAGAATACAGCAGTGAAATTGAAAAAAACATCTCATTCTAATTTTTCTGAGACATAACAAATATTGTCTATTTACCTTTTTTGGAAAAGAATTAAATAAACAATGAACTACTTTTAAACAACACATTAATGCCTGTATAACACTACTCTCCAGAATTGTTTATTCCCAGATGCTGAAAAGTTAGGAATGTTATAAAGAAGTTGATGTTGCCTAGGGGAAAATCTGTTTTCTTTCAAGTTACCAGGATGCACTGCCTTCTGACCCTTAGCAATTATTTTGTCAGTTTTAAAGGAAAGCTCCTAAATTCTGACCACTGAAATTTGGGATAATTAGTGAAAAGAAAGTTCACAGTATTCTTGTCCTGTCTTAAGCAACTGCTACACCATTGGAGACATGAGCCTGTGGAAGATGACACATGGTATAGATTTGTCTTGTTACCAACTCTCTTCAAGTATGCCTTCCACTCCCAAAAAACCCCAAAAACTCAAAAGTGAAACTATGGATTTGAACTTCCCTTCTAATAAACGTTGCAAGCCGTAGGTATGATACATTATGAAAGACAAGAAGTCAGTTTTCTTTAAATCAGAAGAAGTATTCTAAAGTGTAATTTAAGGTGGACAAAAAAGTAAATCCTCAAAACAAGCTGTAATTAGAAAATATAAACATGACCACCAAGTTGGAAAATAATATTTTGAGACCAGCTTTATAATTCAATCTGTATACATACAAAAAAAGAAATTCCTGCTGGCTAGTCTCTAAATTTCCTCCAGAATTTATGGTTCAGTCTTACTCTCATGGTAATGAGTTATAAATCTTTAACTAAAATTAAGGCTTATGAGTCTTAATTTTATTGGAGGACATATGGGTCTTCCACTCAAGTGGATTTATTGCTGAGTCTTAGTATTTTTTCTCAACAGTACAATATTATTACTTTCTAATTGTTCAAGATTTTTCATTTTGACACTGCTTTACAGTACCTGTTAATACCAGTACTGCTCCCATTTCCTGGAACCAGTATAGTCATTCAGGGGTGACCTGGCTACCTAAGGTTCCTTTGGTTATGATGCTGCACATGCATATTTGAATCACGCATTTCCAGCAATTAATTTCTCCCAGTGGTTGTCCTGTTTGGACCAATGTAAAGGCTAATTTGCCCCAAAAGAAGGATTTTCAGATTTCTTTCAATTAGAAAATACCTGTTTCCCTTTGCTATTAATTTGTAGATGGCTGCAGTTCACTGAATGCTGAAAACTGTGCAAATAGTGTCACACAGGTACAGGTCAGAGACATAATGCACACAGTTCTTTCAAAAAACAAAACCATAAAAAAACCAATCAAGTCAAGGTGGGCGATTTTTTAAATCTATGAATTATCTTCTGTACATGAGGTTAATCTCTGCAGATTTTATCAAAATTTCTATGTCCCCCTGTTCCTTTAATAAAAGCAAGACTTCTTTCTGCTGTTATTATTCAAAAATTCTGACATCTTTAGGAAGTACCAACTTGGCTAGTAACATATTAAAATCTGTATATTTGAAAAAAGGAAATAAAGTATAAAAATGGGACCTATTTTGTAGGAATAAGTACAAATTGGAGGAACTCCATCATTAAAGGATGTTTTGACAATTACTGGGAGAGTATCACCTGTATTTTGCAATATTATTGTTACACTACTTTGTGATCAAATATGCAGAACTAAAAATATTTCTTTCTATCTTTTGGCTTCTAAAAGTTCAAAGTAGGATTTCTAATTTAGATTTGGACCATTTGTACTCTCATAATCTCCTTCTGTGTTGTTCCCATTGATTTTAACCTAACATGACACTTTTAGGAAGGGTCTATTTATTGCCACATTGAAGCTGAAGAGTGCAATCTCAATTCTTTCTCTTTGAAAGATGTAAATCATAAATAGCTATAGCTGCCGTTCTCTGTACTTCACAGCCCCACACATTGTTTCCATTCAATGCAGGTAACAGCAGATGCCATCTGGAAAACAATTCGGTGACCCACCCAGAACAAGACGACTGGAACAAACACAAGAAAATGAATGTGGTTGCTGCTCGTGTAAAGCAAGGAATGTGTGGCACAGCAAAGGCTGGTGCAGCAATTAGAAGAGAAACCACCCAAAACCAACCAGATGTTCAGCTATGCAATGTGCAGGTAAGGAACACTGAGGCAGTCTTATGAGCAAGGCAGCAATTCCAACTCATTCTTCTGGGTCTTCTCTCTGTAGGTACCAGGTACTGGAGGCAACAAATAGAAGTTCAGTTTAGGATGAGACTAGAGTGGGACAAAACAAGTGTATGACTTAGAGTCAATCTGGTATTTTTTGTTTGGGGTTGGTTCAGAGTGTTGTATGGATGCGATTAGCTCTGCCACGCTACCACAGCAAGACTTGAATACCAATGTAGAGAATTCCATAAAACACATGGCACAGCCCTCTGGTGAAAAAAAATTGTCTCAGTGCTATAGAAATTTCTCATTACCACTGTAGAGATGTTTGTTTTGGGTGTAGGATAGAGGAAAGGAGAGAGGGAGGGCTGTTCCACAACACTTATCACAGTATAAAACACCTCTCATGGAAACATCTAAAGTAATTTTATAAATACTGATGAAGTCTCCTGAGACTCTCACAAATTTCAGAAAAAATATGCTTGTATTATGGAAAGTTACTCTGCTGTCTGGAGGAGTTATCAAATTGCACAAGACCATAAATGCGTAACAAAGCTTTCACTAAATGTAGGTTACCGCAGAAGAATTGTAAGAAAATATTGTGGCATAAAGATGGGGTGGGAAGCAGGGGAGCTGATTTCTCCTGAGAGTGATTCTCCACATTTCTATCTCCAGATGCTTACAGCTCCAGCCTATCACCACTCTGCCACGGAGGACACACCACCCTTCTTGCAGGACAGGCTCAGACCTCTCTGCTAAAAGCCTTTTATTTCAGAGTATGTGGGGAAGTCACCCATCTTACTGCCCCTTTGCTACAGCTCAGTGCCTTGCCAGACTACAGCAGAAATGGCAGGAGAGATGCTTACCTTGCTTCACTGTCTCTTATAAATTTATGGCTCAACAGACACACAGCTGAAAGTGGCTCTATTTTTTAAGCACCCAATTTACCCTTCCCCCACAAATACACTCATCTTAATATGCCTGTAATCTTGTTAGTAGACAAGTACTTGGAAGCAAGCTGCAAAAAGTCCATTAAGTGTTGTGAACACTTTCAGCCTAGGTGCAATTTTAATTTAACTAATGTTCTTTAATAACATAGCACCTGACAGGCAAAAGTATTTCTGCTCAAAAAACACAGTGCATGGGAAAACTCATTGACTATTAACTTTGTGAGTACATAGCATTAAGCAAATTATATTATTAAAAATCAGATTTTTATGCGCAAGATCCAATTGCTAAAACAATACCACTCAGCACAAATAGCATTTTGACTTTTATACCTATAAAACTATTATTATGCATTTATTGAACTACAATGATAGTGCTTCTTCTCACAACCGAAAAGGAAAACACAAGCAACTAGCTAGAAAAAAAAAAAAAAAAAATAAAAGAATTGAAATTCCAACACAACACCAAAAAAGGCATTTAAGACTTAGGGGTTTTTTTGTTTTTTGGTTTTTTTTTTTTTTGCTAAAGTTAAAGATATTTTATTAAATCAGCTCTCAGTCTGGCCATTTACATCACAACAGAGAAAAAGAGGCCTGGCCACCTATCAGTGCCAAGTCAGACCAGTGAAATCTGCATCATCACCAGTACTTACTGTCACAGTTACTCCTCCTGTGCTCCTGGGTCACAAGGACAAGTGGTGGGTACAGCTGCTGGCTTCCAGAGAGAGTTAAACTTGATCTGCCTTCCTACTCACTGAACTCACCACATAGAATTTATAAGTAGGTTGTTCTGGAGCACCACAAGCAGCTCAAGTATTTTCTAAGTATCAAAAAATATGCATTTGTTTGGCTACAACTGCGGAAGGGGGAGTGAATGCTTACCATATAGGATTACAAAAATTGCCCTCTTTGGCAATGAAATCGCTAAAAAAACAGTAGTGATTGAACTTCAG
>PYHW01010271.1:1644130-1656447 GCA_013186435.1 Turdus rufiventris
TCACCATATTGGTGTTGACGTGTGATCTGTCCGGCCAGTTTGTAAGTGCGCCGTGGTCTGCCTCCGAACCGGGTCGTCATTTGCCTTAACAGGTCTAAGGCAACAGAAATCCAAATTTGATATTGAAAATGGAGGAAGTCTTAACAGTGACCAAAAGTTTCATGTGAAAAAAAAAATTACTATGCATATAAGTATGTATATAAAGATGCACAAACATTCAGGATCCCAGATGTGACGTTTATTTACATCCTCGTTTCCTAATGCAGAGAGTTCACTGATATTGAATTATAACTATTTGTCCAAACAAATTCATAGGAAATTGTCATTTTCCCTATCTATTTTACATATTCAAATCACATCTTAAGGTGATGAAAGCAATAAATAAGACTGCCTCATATTTTCTTAGTCAGAAGTGAGAAACAGTATTATGTCTTCTTGATGAATAGTATTCAGGTATCAGTAAAAATGCACAAGTACAAAGTGTGCAGCTAAAGAGTCAGAAACTTCTGTCAACAAAGAACAAACTGATATTTTTTCCTTCAAAATGGTTCATCCACATATCTTTGATAGTCTTTTTTTAAACCAATGTATCAAATGTGATTAACAACTCAGAGTATATATAAAAGTAGATACCTTAAAAAGGCAATGTTAGCTTTCTTAGCAGCACTCCTGGCTTTGCCTTTTCATGCATGCAAAGGAGAAATAAATTTAGCAATTTGAGACAGTTTTAAGTGGAGCTTTAAGCAGCCTTGCTAAACTGCTTAATTCTCTGGATGGGATAGTACTTCTTTTTACCAACCTTTTAATAAAATAACATCATCTGTTTTACCTGGCTTCTGTAGTGAGGCATGCCTTGTAATTTGGGAAATTTCGTATTTTATTTCTAATAATTACAGGCTAGCAGTCAATTATTCCTTCCTTTTTAAATTTAAGCCTCAGGTCCTTTCATTCAACACTGGAACATAAAGAGAACTTGGCATATATGGCACATACACTAAGCAACGAATACACTTCTCTATTATCCTAAATTTTTCTCCTAATCAGGCTTTCCTCTACTGCCATTACTAGAATAGGAGGTTGGATGTGTTGTCTTTTAGCTATAAGGAAGCTTCAACATCCATAGAATTATAGTAAGTGAACAGACCTCATTTGTGCCACTTCAGTTCTCCCCTCATGTGGAAGTATCATCAAACATAGAGCGAGAAGAATCATTAAAGATCATTTAGTCAAACTTGAAGCACTGAGACAGAATAAAACATACACAAAAAGATGTAGGTAAGATGATAATCTAAATCTGCAATTAAGGACAATTTTCTTTTAAATTCCAGGAGAATGTATAGTGTGTTGACAAAAATATTTCTTGATTTGAATTCACTTCTTAGGGCCAATTCTGAAAACATGCTTGTGTACTACTCATTAAGCAAAGACTTAATTCCCCTTAATTCATTTGAATTGCCTGTGAAAGAAAAGCACAGTATCTGAAAATGTGCCAAAAAGACTGAAAACCAAAAAACATTGTAACAGTGAAGGCTTCTTTGTGCTTTGGTTTGTTTAAGGTGAGGTTTAATTAAAAATGGTATTGAAAAGTTATCCTTTCTGTACCTTGGGTATGAAATAATTGGATAATTAATATGAAAAGTAGGCAGAACTTTTTCTAAACAATAATTAAGAATTAATTTAATCAATTTCTAAATACAAATATTGCCATCTTTAAATTCAGTGATGATATCCTCTCACTGTAAATGCAAAGAATAAATATAGAGCTGTATTTTGACCTAAATTTACTTCCTCTAGCCAAGTCTGTTGTGTTGACAAATATCCAAGCTTCTACTGTAGAAAAAGGAGATATGCCAGACTTGGAGTGTGATGAGCTTATAGAGAAATTGCAATGATTTTAAGCTTGATAATAATGGAAGATATTTCACTTCTAAGCACAAATATTATAAACAGAATCATAACCTCAAACTTAAGTTTCTAGAAATTATATAGACACACTATAATTACAGTGAACTTTGAAACCCTTATTTTGAAGATATTTTACCATTGCATATACATTTTTAATTTAAAAATTCACAGAATCATCCAATGGTTAAGGTTGGAAGGGACCACAGTGGGTCATCTGGTCCAACCTTGCTGCTCAAGCAGGGTTATCCCAGAGCACATGGCACAGGATTGTGTGCCAATCTCCAGTGAGGGAAGCTTCACAAACTCACTGGTCAATCTCTTTCAGTGCTTAATCACCCACACAGTAAAGAAGCTCTTCATATTTAGGTGGAACTTCCTGTGCATCAACCTCTGCCTATTGCCTCCTGCTCTATTGTTTGTCCTTCTGAGAAGAGCTTGGCTTCATCCTTTTGACACCCTCCCTTCAATACTTAAAGAAATTGATGAGGTCCCCTCTTGGATGTCTCTTCTTGAGGCTGAACAGGCCCATCTCCCCCAGTCTTTACCCATAAGAGAGATGCTCTAGAAGTGGACACAGCATTCCATATCTGGCCTCACCAGGGCTGAGTAGAGGAGCAGGATCACCTCCCTCAACACCCCATGGCAATGCTCTTCCTAAACAGCACTGCTGGCCCATAGACACCTTGTTGCCCACCAGGGTCCCAGGTCATTCTGTGCAGAACTTCTTTCCAGCAAGTTGATCTTCAGCCTGTTCTGGTGCCTGGGATTATGCTTCCCCAGTTCAGGACCCTGAATTTGCCTTTGCTGAACTTCAGATTGTTCTTTGCCCATGTCTCCAACCTGTTGAGGCCCTTCTGAAGGGCTGCACAGCCCTCTGGGTTATTTGCCACAGCTCCCAGCTTTGAGTTATGAGTGAACTTGCTGAGAAGACATCTGTCCCTTCATCCAAGTCACTGGTGAACAATTTAAACAACCCTGGCCCCAGAATTACCTTGGAGGTGAATTGAAGTGAGAAGCCTCCAACAAGACCCTGTACCACTGACCACAACCCTCTGGGTCTGCTCTTCAGCCAGCTCTTAACCCATCTCACTGTCCACCCATCCAGTTCACACTTGCCTATGAGGATCTTGTGAGAGACAGTGTTGAAAGCCTTGCTGAACTCAAGGTAGACAACATCCCCTGTTCTCCCCTCATCCATCCAGGAAGATGTTTCATCAAATATTATTGTGGTTGCAAAGTCACTTACTCATATTCAGCCTTTAGGAAACACTGAAGAATTAGGAGTGCCCATTCTTTAGGATATGCTAGAGTTAGGAGAGCCCATTTCTTCAAAATGTTTTTTCACAATGCCTCATGGAAGCTTGCCATTCAGACAGAACTGAGCATATTTTCATAAGAAAAATAGCTGACGTGAAGATAACTTTGCCTTTCTCATGTAAAAAAAAAAAAAAAAATTAAAAATCTCACTTCAAGATAACTTTGTCCCTTCCACAGCAAAATTTCACAATCTTCCTTCCAATTAGTGAAGTGCTTCTTTAAAATGGTGCTGTGAGCTAGTCTAGCACATAGAAAAACTTGGTAGGCTTGCCAAATTTCATAGTTAGGAAGGACCTGGGGTGTTCTGTTTTTCTCTCTTTCTCTCTCCCCTTTGTGAATTTCTCCCCTGAAGATCTAAGGGAAGCAGTACCTAAGAATCAGCAGAGCTTTGGGGCAATTGGCAGAGCCATAGGTTTCTGCAGCAGCCATCAGACCTCAGCATACATCCAGTGAAAAAAGGCAGCTGTGCCACTACCTCCCACTGCCCAAATCCAGTATAGAAACTAAGCAGTGGAGTTAAAGGTAAATATGGAGAAACTGCTGTAGTGCTCATGCTCTAGAGCTGTCACAATGATGACATTCAAACATTAACTTCTGCATTTATATGGTATTCTTTGGGACCATTTATATCTGGCCAAGCCAAGATATCGAATATATAGATATTTAAATCAGAGTTAGTTGCCCTAGGCTCTCTTTACAGTCAATACACAGAAACAGTTCTAGGGTATGATTCAACTCCCCCTAAGGCAGGTGTTCAAAATAGGTCAGATGAATCATGCCCCAAAAGCATCTGTTTCTTTCCATTGACAGGGAAAGGGCCAACACCAACAAGCTCAAATGCAAACCTGTGTCACATAGAAGACTTCTGAAGTTTGGGGAGCTGAACCCTATCCACGCTCTTACAAACAGGCTGACTGCCAGGACTCATTCTCACCAGGGGCATCCTTGCTAGGGAAAAAAACCCCTCTTATTTACTCATCCTCAAACCCATTCCCAAAAGTGCATCTTTATTTTTTTTCCCCTCCACATAGCTGTTTTCCTATTCCCTAATTTCAGAGGCTCATGTCACCTTGAGCCTCACAGCATGCCCTTCTACCAGCACTCCTCTAAGTGCTCTCCCGACTTCCTTAGGCACTTCCCCTCCTCTGCAGCCTTCTCCTGAGTGCATTTATCCCTTGCAGCTGCATTTCATCATCCCATCTGCTGTCTTGCCAGTGCTTAAGTTAACCATTTCTCTGCTTGAAAGAGCTTGTAAAGCCTACCACACAATGAGTTTGGATATTTTATTAGCATTTATCTGTACTGTGCACACTGAAAAGCATGTTAGCTTGCTGCACTTGGAGAAAACCGTCTGGAGAAGTGACAAAATGTAATGTAAAGATTTAACACTTCTGGCTCTTTTTGAAATAAGAACAAATTTGTGTGTTTTTTTCCACTCAAAAATTATTCTAGTCTTCTAGAACCTGAAAATATTACAGCAGCATAGTAATGGTGAATCTATAGTTCAACCATGATTAAAAGGAAGTATACAAGTTTACAGACAGAAGCTACATGAATGAAGAAACTGTATATTTTTTCCTTCCAAGGGCAATCACTCTTTACACTTCAGGCAAAAAAAGTCAACAGTGTTTCACACAAGAGGTTACAGCATCATGCAACAATATAAAACAGCAACAGCACAGACAACTCCACAAAAAAAAAAAAAAAAAGAGAGACAAAGAAAAGGCAGCGTCTCATGAATTCTTAATTCATTAAGGAATGAACACACTCCTACAATCTGTAAAGGAATAAATCTGCTCTGAAGAACAAGGCAATATGGGGAAAGGAAGAGTATCTAATCACTTTCCTTTTGATATGAAAATACATAATTTAAGTTGCACTAGGTGTAGCTGAAAGAACAAGAAATTAAGGTAAAAATACAACCATAAATATTAAAAATTCTGTATGAAATCCTAATCTCAGTGAAGTTTTCCTAGTGCCTAAATGGTAGCTATCATATCAAGAGCAAAAAGCATACAATAAACAGATAACTTTTGCCTAATACATGATTATTTTTTCCAAGTCATCAACTCATCTTGCCCTAAGGAAAAACAAAAGATTTTACCTGTAAAGAATGGAAACCCTTCAGAAGTGTTCAATGATCTGGATGGGGCTCTGAACAGCCTGGTCTAGTGGAAGGTGTAGAAGAAGAAGCTACAGGTGACCTTGCCCCTGATAACTCAGGGTTGTACTGATTACCAAAGGAGAGGAACAGCCTTGCCCTTAATGGGTCACAGCTGTGACTAATAAAGATAAGTGTGAGAAAAGGGCTGGGTTGGCTGGGTAGGGGATCTTGGGGGAGGAAGACCTAGAGGAGATGGAGAAGTCCTGAGGAAGAAGGAACAATCCAGAGAAATACAAAGAAGAATGAATCAAGGAAGAGAGTCACTGCAGTAAAAGATCTGCTGTGAGGTCAGTCTGGGCCTGATGGAGTCAGAGCTGCTGCTGGAGCCTGCAGTCATAGCTGAGCTGGGTGAAAGCTGTGTTCAGAGTATGCAAACCAGCACTGATAGTCACAGTCCAGCAGGAAATAGCCACAGTCAGAGTCTGAAGTTGGACCCTACAGCAGGAGCTTGCTGTAGTCAGTGAGGATGGCAAAGCTGTAAAGGAGAATAAACCGGGACCCTTTTCACATTGCTGAATGAGAGTCTGTGTCTTGGTTCATTTCTACACCTAACAAGAGGTCTGCTGCAACAGAAGGGTCCCTGCCCCTGGCAAAGGGGTTAGAACTAGGTGAACTTTAAGGTCCCTTCCAACCCAAACTATTGGGTCTGTACATCTATGAAAAAAAAAAAAAGTTATTTTAATTGTATGTGTATGAAAAGTATTACTGAATTAAATTGAACTATTCATTTACATGCATGCTTACAGCCTATTTCAGGGCTAAGTATATTTCAAAACCTGAAATTCCAATGAATTTTCCTAACATTTTATCTTTTCTTGTGTGGTTCAAAGGGGATATGCAAGTATGAATATAAGGTAGCAAAAATTATCATCATTGAGTTTAACGCTCTTTTCTCCTCTTGAAGAGAGAGAAGAAACTGTCAGATACATGAATGGAACAATAATTTCACCAGAATAAGAATGTGTGAGTGTGGCTCCATGGCAAAACATTTTTTTAATTTAACTGTCTATATAATTTTATTCAGCACTAAGGAACATGAATGTTGCCAATTATTTGAATGATCAATAAAAAGAAATGTGCCCAAAACAAGCATTAGAAGACTTTATTAAAAACCTGTAATTGGCATGCTGGGGTTGCTTCAAGTTGCTGGCCCATGTTTAGGTAAGAAAACTAGAGAGACATTTGACTTCCCGACTTAAGGAATAGGTGCTATTTTCACCTTTCATAGAGCGGCTGCCTCTCAAAAAATAAATTGAAATACAACTTCACATCACTTCTCAAAACCTGACTGATAAGACATTTTTAAACTGGTGTAACTCGGAGTCTATTACTGAAAAACAAAAGGACTTCCAACAGACATCTCATATAAATCAAATTTATCCATCAGGAGAAATATCTACTATTGCTCATGGTAAAATACCATAACTCTGTGTAACAGTCAGCATCTGCTTTTTCAGTATGGAGGAATAGGACAAGTCTGCAGATGAGGAAAGGAAAGGTTCAAATTGTCAAAAAGTTTGAGGAGATAATTCATTTCTACTGGATTTTTGAGTTTCCACAACAACCTCATGTTTTGTTAAGTGGAAATTGAAAAAGGAATGAACTGGAAGGATATTATTTTGCAAGAGATTGCTTAGATGAGATTTGTTGAGGAGATTGACATCTATAACAATAACACTTATTTATGGTTCGTGCAGCCAGCAGAAAAAAAAGAGATGAGATTGCAGCAGATTTAGGTTGGCCAAAGGCATTCTTAGGAAATGAAACTAACTACATCTTTGTATCAGCATTCAACTGACAGGACTTGGAGCAAACAGGATTCTGTTAAGTGCCCTTCAATGGCCATGTGCCAATACTGTTATCCTGCCTCTAAGAATCCTGTCTCTAGCTATCTGCTGAAGTTATTTGCTGTGCTTCTTTTGACTGTGGGAAGAGTTAATTTTCTTTGCAGGTGCTGGGGTGGGGCTGTGTTTTGGATTTGTGCTGGAAAACAGATGTTGATAAGTCAGGGATTTTTCCATTATTGCTGAACAGCACGTGCACAGAATGAAGGTCTTTTCTGCCTCCCATCCCAGCAGTGAGCAGGTTGGGGATGCACAAGGAGTTGGGAGGGGACAGAGCCAGGACAGCTGACCAGAGGGATGTCCCACACTCTGTGGTGTCATGGGCAGCATATAAAGCTGGGGATAGAACGAAGAAGAAGGGGAAATTTGGAGTTGGTCTTCAAACTTCCAAACACCAAAAAGATGGTGTTTATCTTCCTAAGACACCATTAGGCATGATGGAGCCCATCTGTCCTGGAGATGGAAACACCTCCAGGAAAGCTGGAGGATTCACTGCTATCCATGGGAAGCAGTGAGTGGATTCTTTGCTTTGCTTGTGTACATGGATTTTCTTTTCACTGTTGAACTGCCTTTATCTTCCCCTCTGAGTTTTCTCACTTTTACTCTTCCACTTCTCTCCCACATCCTGATGCAGGGACAGTGAGTGAGTAGCTGTGTGGGGTTTAGTTGCACAAAAATTGCCCAGAAGAAATAACAGCAATGATTTTCCATGTTTATTTTGACTGTCTTCTTAAGTATTACCTTGGTACTACCAGCACCTAGCCAAAGAAATTAGTTTATCTTCCTTCAGCCTTTTTAGCCAGTGTTTTTGTTTAATATGCTTTGTTGTTGACTGTCAGGAATAAAAATGTAAATTAGTTATTATACATATTGCTGTGAATTATCATATCAGATTTCTCCATGAGTCCCTCAAGTCTATTTGTGCACATGTGCAACCATCAAGACAATCAAATAACTTAAATAACTAGTTCTGTGCTTCATCTCTCCATTCAGTATCTCTGAAGCTATACTAAGGCTATAAAATTCCAGTCCACAGAATCTCAACCAGCAAGAGCAGAGTAAAAAAAACATCTCAAAAATCACTTTTAATTTTCCCTATTGATTATGAATGGCTTTGGGAATTGGGGCAGGTGTTCAGGATTTCTAGCTAATGCATATCTCCCCAATGCCAGTATGACACCACTATGCAGAAAGCCCTAGTACCAGTAATACTTCCTTCAGTACTCATTATTTTTCTCCTTCTTTTAATTTATTCCATTGAACAAGGAGTACAGCTTTCACATTCTTTCTGCAGCATTAGTCTTAGTTACCTACTCAGTATCAGCAGCTCCCCCACTCCTGTGATACAATTTTCTTTATTTCTGAAGAGGAAATGTATCAATGCATTGGGGGTGTGAGCGTGTGTGTGAAAGCCCAAGCATCTCCCACACCCTTCACATTATTACTGGTTCCATAGTTCTTGAACCAGGTCCTCACAAAGTTTTAGGCAGAGTTTAGGTGGGAGAATTTGGGTGCTTTCTGTTTTTTGAATATGGAAATGGAACTTTTGGATAATTTCCTGACTTTTCTCTTGCAGAGCTAAGAATAGAGCTCTGCAAGAGAAAAGTCAGGAAATATAATAATACTCTAGAGCTAAGAATATGTTAAATACTTAAGTGAATTCTATATTGCTTTAAGAAGTAGCACCTAAAGAAAATTTCTGAATCAATGCTACATTCAATGCCTGTGAGCAACACAATCCTTTTAAGTCTACCTAAAGAAGTTCTTTTGCTGTGTTCCTTTGTACCCGCTATTTATAAAACCGGATAATTAAATAAAACAAACAAACAAACAAAAAAGCATTAAACTTAATCTATGTTGAAATTAATCTCTACAGAGCAAATATTTGTTGATCATGAAACAGCAGCTCAGAATCAAGAATTTTTTTTTTTTGTGGTAACTGCTTGCAACAATAATTGACATTTCTCATTTAAGCAACAGTTCTTCTGACCAACATGTCAATACACAGTTGACAAAGATTGGAGATAAGCAGTTGCAAAGGAGTAAAAGATTGTGCCTGCTTCTGTAAACACATGTGAAAGCACATGTGAGTGCATCTTCAGTTGAGTTCTTTCTTTTAGCCGTTATTCCAAAAATAATGGACTGGATATAAAATGGCAGGCATTTCTGTGTGCTTTTCTTGTTTGGATACATGCCAGAAAGCAATTTTCAAGCTTAACTGGAAGACTTGTTTAAATTGTTTTCACAGTTTTCCACACTTAAATATTATCTCTTGTACCATTCTTTAAATACGCATTGAGCTTAGCCAAACTGTAAAAAAAAAAAAAAAAGAAGAAAGAAAAAAAAAGGGGGCGGGCTCTGAAATTCAAGTGAAAACTAAGAAAATCCCAGTTGCTCCCTGACAAGGAAATTTAATGCCTTCCCCACTGACTTCATAGGGCAGTTCTGCTCTTCTTTCTTAGCAGAGGTGCTTGGGCCATGCACAATTCTTAACCCATGTAACAGACGGTGCAGGCTGTGAGCTGGAGCTGAGCACAAACCTTGGACAACCTGCAGAACAACTTCACATCCATTTTACAAAGAAAATCACACTGCTCTTAAGCAAGACTGCACCTGTGCTGAGCCTTGTTGGCACAATCTGCCAGACTCCAGCAGATAATTTGCACTCAAATTTTAGGTGAAGTTGTTATCTAAGGAAATAATAAAGTTCCTCATATTGCAAATGGAGAACAGAAAATGCCTGCAGAAGAATAACACATCTGTCTAACACAAATACAAAAATTTCAGCAAAATGATTCTGCCTTTGGATACTTCTGAGGTATCCAACTCTTTCCACTTGTATTTCTGTGAAAATAATTTAGCGGATTAAGTTAATTTAAGGGAATCAGTAGCCTAAAATTGAAGCATGTGTTAGTTGAAAGTCCTCTCTATTAAGCTCTGTTTGATGGCAACACCTACTTGCAACAAATTCTGACCCCCCAATCTCATATATTGTTATTAATTAAATATTTATTGGCTTCTCTGATGTTAATGCATCCAGTTATGGATGCACAGTTGAGCAGAAAATTGAGACAGAGGTATTCTCTATTCATGAGAAACCTGGTGTTGAGAATCTCACATTAACAGACCAGTAAATCTGAGTGAAAATCAGCAGAAGAGAGAGACAAGAAAAAAATCATTACTTATAGTGGTTTTTTATGACTTATGTTCTTTTTTTTTTATTCCACTGAGGTTAAGAGGAATTGGAGCTTTTGTTAACGTTAAACTGAAGAATTACAAAAAAATAAAGACACGTTATTAAATGAAAAGAGAGATTAAATTAATGATTTCAGCACTGACTGTGATAGTGAGATCCCTTTCTAAGTGCACCTCTAGGAGGATAAAGAAAAACTGTCTGAATAAATAGAAAGCAGTGACGACACTGTGATAAAAACTACAGAGAAAATGGAGATGAAAGAACGAATGCTACTTTGGATGACGCCTATCATACTGTGCAGCTGTCTTGGAAAAGCCACAGGCGAGTAAGTGCTGGAAAACTGTAAGAACATGCGACTGGCTTAGACAGGGAAAAGAAGGACAACGTTTTTCAAATGCTTTATTCATTGTAACTACTCATGGTCTTTTCTTAGACCAAGTATGAAGGGCAAAACAGGGACAGCAGTACCAGTAAAAGGTATGTGTGGGTATAAAAATACCAGTAATGCCCCAATAAAATTTTATTAACAGTTAAAAAGCATGTGAGATTTTGCAACTGAATGCTTCCTCTACATGTATTTGCTAGGTAATAACAATAATGTTATTCTGCATTTAAGCATTATTATTGGTTCTTTTGTTTGTTTGTTTAGGGTTTATTTTTCCTACTTAAATTTAGATTTATTTTTTTTCTACACCCTGTTCATTAAAAGGATATCTGACTCTCTTCAAATTATAAGAGTCTACTAAAACTGGATGTTTGCAATGACTTAAGACAAGGCCCTATTTCTTCCCCAGGCAAAATTCAAAAAAACATCATGGAAAAGTCAAAATGCCAACACAAACCCCATCTTATCTCTATAGAGTTATACAGAAAGGAGCCAAAAATGGTTTTAATTTACCTTTGATAACAACTGAAAGAAAAATGAATGCTCCGAAGAGATAGGGAACATAACTTGTAAATAAAAGGTAAAAATTACAATAGACCTTGTTGCTCACAGCCACATAAGCTTTGACTACTACTGTCTTTAAATGTCACAGCATATAAGCATTTAATTAATACGTTGATATTTATAGCTTTCCCCGTATATTTCCAAGGGCACACTTAGAATAATGTTCTCATGCTTCTGCAGCAGGGAAAAAAATCTCCCACTAGCGAGGTAAGAACTGAACCCCACACTGTAGCCTGCAGGACCCATTAAAGCCTTGCTGTGACACAACTGATGTTCGTGTAGTGTAGTTACCATAGCGGTGTGCAAGGAGAAGAATTCTGGCATATCAGTAAGGGGCTATTTTGAGCAGTGGAGATGGACAGTCTAAAGTCAGAGCTTTAGAGAAGAATGACGCAAAGATGAGTTTCTTCTAGTTTTTAAATTTTCAGAAGACGCTAACGTCTGCTTCCAGCCTGAATTTAGTCTTTTTTATGTGGAGCCAGTATTGCGAGTCAGTATTGCAAGCCAGTACTATAGCTGGGGAAAAACAGAATTTCAAAATGAAAACTGGTTTCAGCTTCAGGCTGAAGTTCAGTAAATGTAACTGTAGCTAAATATAGCTCTTCCTTTTTTATAAAACCAGAAACCTGTGCAACTCTATCAAAGTAGTCAGACCAAATTTTTTATTTGATGGCAGGTGATACTGGCGCCAGGTAAAAAAAGTTAAGCTTCACTGATGAACTAAGAAGATTTTTAATGGAGCTGAGAAGGAGTAGAACATTGTAATGGTTGTGGAAAAGCAGATTGAAAAGTTGTAAGTTGCAAGAGTGGAAAAGACAGCTGCTGAAAGGCACAGAAAGTTCTAAAAAGTGAGAAAAAATAGGTTATTTTACAATCATGAGAGAAGGAATATGTTTTTGTCATCAGTTGGAATGCATGAATTTCTTTTTATTTATTTACTTA
>PYHW01010271.1:1665909-1700550 GCA_013186435.1 Turdus rufiventris
GGTTTCCACCAAAATTTTAGTTAAAATGGTGCGGCTTATATTCGTGAAACTACTGTACTTGAACTCTACAGATTGTTTATGAGAAGATAAGTTGTACTTGGACCACCTTCCTCTCTCTCTCTCTCTCATCTTCTTTACATGCACCCAAAAAACGCTTTTCTAAGCCATACAATCACCTCTTAGCAGCAGCATACCTCTAACAAACATCAGGGGCTAGTTTTCAAGAAGAAAGCGAGCTTAAGCTCTTATCAAGCTCCAACCCCCGAGTTCCTAATATCACTCCTCATTCCTTATCTTCTCCCTTCCTTCTCCAATGAGTCCTGGCAACTCATCGCTTCCCCGCTGCTTTGCAGCCAACAGGGAGAAACAGTAGAGCCACGGCACAGCCAGGGTTGGGATTATGAGTGCACAGGCACATGTATGCACCTCCCCTGGCCCAGGAGCCTTGCCATGTCCAACCACGTGTCCAGCACACGACCCACACGGGCCCATGGTGTGACCAAAAATCTCAATGAGGCCCAGCTGACTCTGTCCCATGACAAGTAAACTTGGTCCTGCTCACAGATATGAAAAGAAAAAATGAAATCTCTCCCAGAGCAGGCCCTGAACACATGCTGCTTGCTGTCTGCATCTTCATTGACGACGCGCCTCGTTTGTCGCCCAGCTCAGTGTGGGGAAGCTGAACCATATGCTCTGTGACCATTAGTAAACCCACAGCACTTGTCCCCAGGAAAAAAATCTGCATGAATACTGATGAAATCTAGCACTTTTCTCCCAAGCAACCTCATTTATACCCCTGCACTGTGTGTGGGGAAAAACATTTGATAAACAAAACACCTTTCTATGATCCCAGAGCCATTGAAAATGGACTAATCCAGCACTAGGTGAGGAAAGGATGCACAGGAAGAATGTTGCAGAAATGCACCACAGCAGCAAATCATTGTGAATAATTTAATAGCTGCCAGAACAGCACATCCCTTTTCCTCACACACAGATACATCAATTTCAGTGTCTTCGGATCGATACCTTCATGTTTACGGACTGAGGAACTCTGCACTGTCATCAGGCACTGCTTTAAGCAGCTGAGACTTTTAAAGCAGAGACAAACACTGCAGAGAAGCTATGCTCTACCATTCTGTTACTATTATTTGTTTTCTCAGTATGCTTCCCAAGGGATAGAAGTGCACTCCACAGTGTACAAACAACATCAAACCATTATCTTCAAAGCATGATAAAGACACCAAAGTGAAACACAATTCTGAGGATGACCTTTATGTGCTATTATCTGCAGTGCAGTAATTAATTTTATCTGCTATGCACAAATGAAATGAATAGTCTTTTCAAAATATGTGAATGAATGGATGAACAAATGAATAAATAAATAAATGGAAGTCATGAGAAGCCTCTTTCAATAAATCTCCTTATGTTTCACTTTATGAAGCTGTACACAGGGGCAGAAAAAGACAGACAGCCCTATATCCATGTTTTGAAGTGCACACTTATTCACTCTGAAGTGTCACAAAGAATATTTTAGCTTCAGATGCCAAGAAAACCTTTTAACAAATGGGACTTGGTTCAATCTGTCATCTAATATCAGGGAAAAAAACACCCTGACGTCATTAATGCTTTTAGACACCAGGAAAAACTTGGTGGTCCAGGTATTTGCTGGGTAAGGGCGAGCTTGGTGGACTGTGCCACTTGTCACCTGTGGGTGACAGGTCTAGCTTATAATGGAGTAAACTGGGAAGTCAGGGAAGAAGGTTCTGCACAACAGTAAGGCAAGCAGCTCAAATAACTGCTTAAAATGTGAAGTTTCTAACAAGGCAAACCACACTTTTACATAGCACACAGCCAAGCTACTCTTAAAATATACTATCCCAGGCAGATGTCACACACAAAAACCAAACTGGCATTCTTGCATGCATTTTAAAGAGTGTTTTCATATCCCTCCTGCCCAAATTTTAGCAACAGAAATGCTTCTGATCTTAATCCAATGGTATCAGGCCTTTTATTTCTTAAAGTCCCAGAAAGGAGTTAAGCAAAGCCAAGAGATCCACTTGGCTTTGTCTTTGCAAATACCCTTTCCTCTGCCCCCTGATGAGTTATCAACACCTGTGAACAGTTTTAAGGTAATAGTACACCAAATAATTACAGATGCTCAGAGATGTTTGTTTTCTTTTTCCATCAGAAGTATAAGCACTTTTCATTTGTTACAAATATGCAAATTTAACGTCATCTCCCCTTTCCAGTAAAATGAATATCATAAAGAGGCTGGGCTTTCCAAAGAAAGGAAGGGTTCACTTCAAAACGTCATTTTAATTTTTGCTATGGTATAACAATAATGACTGAGGTCACTTTTCATCTTTTTCTGCTGATTCATTCACTGATAGAAGTGAGACACCGTGAAGTATTTTGGGCACACTCAAGTCCTCTCTACTTTTCTTAACTGTGGGAGAACTATTTTGAACCCCAAGGCTCAGCCACACAGTGCTGTATGGTGCTAACTCCACACTCTGAAGTCATTAAAAATTTTGAGGATCTAGTCTGGGGATTGTCTGCACATTAGGTCAGTGGCCCCTGTTGGTATCTAATTTGCACTGATCACTCAATCATGTAAAGCTGTATGTTAATTGGGCCAATAACTAAAACATATTGTGAGAAGATTTAAGCCTTGCAAAGCAGACAAGGATTACTGAAGCATCAAACAAAAGAAGAAGGAAAGATCCCATTTCAGTGGGATGATTAATTGTATGAACAATTTATTTTTAAACCTTAATTGAAAAAGTTAAGTTAAATGCAAGAACAGAGAAAGCTCTTTATTCCACTACTGCCACAAACGGTGGCAGTTTCTGAAGCCAGAAATGCCATAGCAAACTAGTAATAAAGTAGCACAACTTCTCCTTACTTTAGAAATATTTTTTTCAGTACTTTGGAGCTTTTTCCCTCTAAGTTTTGAAATTGGAATAGTACATTACAATGAGAGCTTTTTATAAAAATATTACAATAAATGTGTAGTCTTCATGAGGAAAAGCTTGAAAATACCACATGGAAAGGGGGTAAAAAGAAGTTATCAAAAAAAAGTTATTTTTACCACAAGTTATTACATATACTTGAGAGGTATTTTATATTTTTTAAGCAAGCATATAAAGGAGGGTTTGGGTGCCTTTTCATTGCTTATAAATTTTCAAGTCTTTACACTCTTTATAGTTATGATTCCATTTTGCAGGTGGAGACAGATGTAAAATAATTTGAGACCCAGGGCTTGGAAATTTTCAGTAGCTTTGTTTTCTTCCACATTGTATAACCAAAATGAGCTACTCTGGACTGCATTTTGAAGTTTTGAAGACAATTACTCTCACTGATGTTTTTGCAGGTTTCTCAAGACAGAAAAAAAATTGTTACCAGGACTTTTTTCTTTTTAAGAGAGATCCACAACTTGGGAATTGACTCCGTATGTTGTCCCAGAAATCCCTAAATTGGTGATATGCTGCAGAAATGTTTAAGCTCTTCTCTTTTGAAGAAATTTGCTGATTTTCCAAAGGACATTATGTCAAGAATCCTCTCATTCTTGGGAGAATAGGCATCACTTTATCCTGCAAGTGATCTCAGGGATTACAGTAAGAATTTTAAAGGATAAAAGACATTACTTGACTTGAGTAAAGGAAGAAAAATCTGGTCAAACTTAAACATGAGATTTTCAGGGATTTTACAAGTCTCAGAAGGATTACCAAGTTAAATAATGCTTTATTTGAAAATTTTCTGTTATATTCTATGCAAGAAAACATGAGTTATACCCCAGCCATGGAGTTGTGCTAACACAAAAATCTCACCATTAACAATCCTCAGCTGTATTCTAAGCCCATTTGGGGTTTTTAGTTCAAGTTGATATTTTGAAGTTTTAAATTAACACGTTGTGTAAGGTTGTCACTTCTTTTTTTTTTCCCACCGGCAGGTAGACACATAAGATGATTGCCTAATTAAACAGTAATGCTACAAGAAACAAATTAGCACCAAACCTCTTTAGAAGAAAATTGCATAAAGGCATAAATAATCAGTTAATAAAATCATAGAAGTCAAATGAATCAGCTTACAATAAAGTGATGCATTTCATCATGGTATCATCCCAAAGATACACCCTTTCAAAGAAGGCTTTTATTTGTACAGCCAACATCTACATTTTGTTTTCAAACTGCTATGGAAAAATTGAGAATTTATCATAAAAAAGAAATTATTTCTTTCCTTTTGCCATCTGTATGCTGTATTTTTTGCATGCTGTATATCTGATCAATTCCTTTAGTTCATGGTGTAATTTTATTTTTACCAGAGAAAAAAATCCCAAAACCTTAATGTATTTTGCTTTTAAAAACGTCAGTTTTTATCATTGCCAGGAGATGTTTGTTGCAGCTAGTCAAGCCTGAGGAAGATTTTCCTATTGATTATTGGACTTTACCCAGTATAATAATTTACCACTAATTCTTATATTGATAATATAAGGTCAAACTGGAGGCAAAATATTACTTGGATGGAAAAGAAAATGAAATAAAACATGATCTGTCCAAGAAATGCCATATAACATGTACTTTTCCTAAAAAGTACACTTCTAAAGCTTCCAAAAAGAGAGTTCAATAATTAAAAAGAAATAAAGTTATTGCTTAAAGTAGCACTTAACAGTTTTAATTTATTTGAATACATCTTTCTTCATTTACAGAACTCTCTGTATGAAAAATTGAACCTTAATTAGGAGCTCAGGCTTAACAGAATCAATATCCAGCAGGTTGGGCAATCTGTCCAGATCTCTTTAGATAACTTTCCACTGCTGTGTTTGGGGCAAGACTGATCATCATGATTTCAAAATGACTAAATTCAAGACAAGGGTAAATGGCTAAATAAAGTAAAGGTAAACTTTCTTGTTGAAATTACAATTTGGAGGCAGACATTTATGTGCTAATACACTGCAGAACTGAAGTCTCTGTGTCTTGCTGCTTTACAATATGTATATACTGAAAAAATAATAATAACCAAATTTTTTTCAGGAAGGACTTATTACCATTTAGTCTTCAGGTGACTATGTTATGTTAGAAACTTCGTCATGTATAAAATTGTGGGGTTTTTTTTAATCTAGTTCTCAAATTCCTTCATATAAACTTTAAATATACTATGACAGAAAATAAAAGTAGTATTATGTCATTGGCAGCATCTCTGTCGTTCATTAAGAACTTTAAAATTGTCTTCATACAAAGTAGAAAGCAACTTAAACCACTTGGAAAATATTTTTACATACTTTTGATTGTGGACTGAAGAGTATGACAGAGGCCAGACAAAATTTCATTGAATATAAACAGTTCTGACTCTTTTGAAGTTGAAAACAAGAAGAAAATAAAAATTTCTACTACATGGCTTTCAAGTGATGATGCTTGCCTTTGCTGACAGCTGCAGAAAAAAAGCTGGTAAGTACCTGGAAATAAGTGTTCATTCTCAATTTCATTTGTCTCTAGACAAGATAGTATCTACATATAGTGTCTATAAACAGAAGTATTCTTAACTTCAGATGAAGATACCCTGTCAAAACTGAAAGCAGTTTATACAGCATGCATTCTTATATTTTAAAATATTCCTAATTCTTTTAAAATATAACCAAGGAAACAACAGGTTCTTTTCACTGAGATTATGTAATAAGAAATAATTTGGAAGCATTTTAGTGTTTCCTTGATCTGAAGCATCAGTAGTCACAGAGAAAAATATATCCTTTCAAACAAGTAATTAATTTTAAAAAGTGTTACATGATTGACTATTCATAAAGTTTCTACCCTACTGTGTGGCAAACAGCAGTACTTTATTTTTTACCATAGCTAATTCATCAGTATGAATAATTATGCATAATATGTAGTAAACCAACATACTTAACTCCAGAATCTTCTTTATTACATGCTGTATTTTCTTATTTTATAATTTTGTTACTGCAAAAGTTTCAAGAATTCTGTTCTTGAGTTATGCTGGGGTTGGGTTTGTGATCTGCTTGTTCTGCATGCTGCCCTACATCTGACAGTCATTCGTAAGCGATTGAGAAATTTATTCTGCACAAACTCCAGTAAGTCTTACTGCTATCTCTGCAGATGCATGAAGACTGCTCTCCTACTCACTTCTGAAAAAGTAAAGCTTCTCTTTTTGTACTTTGACTCACCAGTGTGATGTTACCACCACGGTAGCACTGAATATAAATATGAACAGATTGACTAAGAATATTTTTGTAATATCAAAATGTAGACTTTAATAATTTTAGATGTTCTTCCTTTCCTTCATCCTTCACATTCAACAGACTTGAGATTCTGCACTCTGAAAACTTTGCATTCACCTCTGTAATCTGCCTGCCTTTAATATTCTATATGTTTAATTTTTATTTATCTTTTCATATTTAAGTTCATAAATCTGAAGAAGAAATTTAGGCTGTTTTAGGGTATTCTTAAATGCCTGTATAGATCTAATTATACAATACCTAATACCATATTTATTTTAAATTAAATATACACTGCTCAACTTCCAATGGCAGGGTATTTTGAGGAAAAGAAAGAACAGCCAGCCCAAATAAACATATAAATCAGAATTCAGATTTGGGGCACAAATATATGTCGTTTCTTCAGAATTTACTATCTCTTTGGGTTGGTTTTTTTTGGGTTGTTTTTTTTGTTTTTTTTTTTTTGGTGGGGTTGTTTTTTTTGGTGGGGTTTTTTTTTTCTTTTTTTTTTTTTTTTAAGTCATTCAGCATCCAATCCGTAGTCCCAGTTTTGGAAGGAGGGAGATGTTTAGTAGCAGTCTTTCACCTCAGTTCTCCTACAAAATTTACATTCAACCCATACCCATCGGGGTGCCCATTTTCCTTACTGATTTGGCACCTTCATTCCAGCATCTTTTTAGTGACTAAGAATAAATCAGTAACAGAATACAAATTATCTTCCCATACTCCTGCACATGACCTGCTGAGACTGGATGAAAATCTCTTGAGAGTGCTAATGAAGGAAGAAAAATCCAGATTTTACTAGATAGAGTTGTTCAGTCCCTTTGTTTCACAGTACTTTCACATTTCAGAACAAAATGAGAGAGGAGAGCCTCTCTTTATTAAAGATTTGTAGCTGATTTTTATCCAAAACATTCTTCTCAGGCTGCATTTTTTCTTGAGGAGGAGATTTTTTAAATGCTTAAACTACTATATAGGTTTGATAGAATGAGCCTTCCAAATGGTCATAGGATAAATGAATAAGAAAATCTCTGTCCACTATAATTAGAGAAGCATTTTTCTCTCAGAAATAAATTGAAGAATAGATATCATAAAATACTGGAGATATATTCCCTCAAAGTCCCCAAATCTTTAGCCATGTTTAGCTTGACACTGGATAAAAGCAAAGATGAAGTGTGTCTCAGAGACCCAAAACCTTACTTGCACCAAAATATTACTAGGAAGTTTGGCCAAGATCAGACAATGAAGGAGTCGTCTAGTTTTTATACCACACATCTCTATGTCTTAGATAATAGCAAAAGGGTTTTTTTTTCCTTAACCATCATATCAGTCTGTCTGCCATGATCTAATCAACATTAAGTCTTTGCTCTGTACCACAGAAAGAGATAACCACGAAAAAAGGGCAGCAGATGCAAAACATTTAAATCTTGAAGACCTCAAAGGGAACAAAGAAGATATTTTGTAAAGCAAAAGTTTTCCTAAAATTAATTCCTTTAAATTCCTAGGAAAAAAAATTCTATTTCTTTAGAGGATGATAAAATTCCTTAAGAGAGCTCAAGAAGAAAAAATTATATATAATACTGCTACTGAGAAATGCAGAGGTTGAGAAACACATGAATTCAACCTTCAGAAATTACAATTAATTGTGAAGAGATCTTCGTGGAATTTTTAATACTTTCTTCCTAAACATCTAGCATCACCTTTCAGAATGGCAGTGGGATGTAACTTGCACTTGGGTCACACTTTTGGGGATTTTAACTGCGTCAGGTGGGGTCCTTCCTCCGGAGCAAACCTTCAAAGGTGGCATTGCAAGCAAGGAGCCATTAGAATAGTCAGCAGCTCTACCCAAGCCTTTGCATTCAAGGCTGCTAACATTCAGAAGTTTTCTGAATATCAGACAGATTCTATTTCTTTCACACAGCCTTTTTCCAGTACAAACTCATCTTTTGTGGTAACTGCCACTGAGACGAAGTACTGGTGAAGGCTAGACTTTGGTAGTTTCAAAAATCTTTTATGACTTCAGGCTCCACCCTAATCTATCTGTTGATCTGTAGTCTATCTGGGAGGTACAAAACCCACTTATGTTCACCAGGGCTCTGCAGTATCTTAGCTAAGGAAAGGTGCAGCTTTCATCCTGTGGTGAACATACCCAAGCACAGTAGAGAAAAAAGTGCCTTTTTTAAAAGAGCAGCGACTGTCCTTAAATTCATCATACTTTACACTCTGTGTTGAAAGTATTAGAAATATAAGACATGTCCATAAAAAAAAAAAAAATTTAAAAAAAGAGTTTAAATGAAAACTTTGAGAATAAGAAGCTTTCAGAAATAGAGATTAGAGGTCTGAGAGGAATTTCAATTTTTTTCTCTTCATTACCATATTGCATGCCATGTCCTTTGAGAAATGCTGATTTTTTGCTCCCTGGGCAGGGCAGTCATAGCTTGTTTTTACAATGAATGCAACATGACTGTAACCAGTCTCTGATTCCAGTTTTTAGATATTTATTGAGGGAGGGGAAAGGAAAAAAATGTAAGAAAGAAAGGAGGTGGCAAATGTACTAGGAGGCAGAGGAGAGAAATTGTGCATGTATGTGTGTGGGAGAGCAGAATGAGTTCAGAAGAAAAAAGTCAGCTTTAAATCTCCTTTCTGCCTTAGCCCAGATGTCTTTGCATCATCAGATTTTGGTGCAGAATCCAACATCAAGACTCATTTCTTGCTGGAAAACTAATTTACAGGAAGCATTTAAGAATGAACTTCCTTTAGTAGAAACTATGTAACAATGAACTGAATCAGAAATTGCTGTTTCTGCAGGTAGTAGTTAGATTCAAGAAACTGAAAGAAGGAGATTAGGATTTGAAACAACAAATAATTTTTTTTTTAAGAGAGAGAGAATCTCCTGCCATTCATTTGACATCAGAAAATATTAAGGGACAGATACAGTACCAAAAAAATCCCTAAGATTTTATTATTGAAAGGCATTTGAATCTTATGATTGGTAAATGATATTTTTTGAGATTATAAATTACTACATCACTGTTACCACTCTTAAGAGCTGCAGAACAATCACACTGTGTATAAGCAGCCTAGTAACAACACTCATGAGATTTATGGTCATAAAACACTTTTACTTTGTTGCAGTATATTTACATTGGAAAGATGCAGTTTAATTAATGATCATGGCAAGAACTGAGGAAAATAAGAAAGGTGACTGCTGATTTTGTTTTAGGTGCATTAATTCTGAAATAACCCTGATACAAAAAAAAAAAAAAATTACCCAAAACCCAAAACAAAACTTTAGTCTGCCTGGACAAATAAATTATAAATTAAATCATTCATCATTTTTAGTCCTCAGTTATGAAAAAGATGACTTCATTCCAAAAAAATAAGGGTAGAATTGGCACATAAAAAAATTATCTTTCAGGAGAAGCAGCCATCTAAATTAGATTGCCCCTTTATGAGTAAGCAGAAAAGATTACTATGAAACTAAGCAGATCTACAGAAAAGGGTCTGGAAAAGCACACTTTAACTGCAGGAAAAAAAGACAGAAGCAAAAGACTTCTACTCTTTTACGAGCTTCACATCCCAGAATTCAAGAATTTGATTCTGGAGTTCTGTTACACTAAGACAAATGCAAGTGAGAAAATATCAAACCTGGTAGCAAAAGGAACATGTGTTACATGGACGCTTCCAAAGATTTTAGAGAAAGCAAAATATAAAATACTAGTATTGCAAGATCTACCAGCTCTGGGGATTTTGATAATACTTGACAATGAATGGATCTGACCCTGAAAGTGTTTTTAAGAATATCAAACTGAGAAAAGCACAGAAGCATCCTGCCATCTATTCCCTACTTACATGGGAATAAAACAGGACTTAGACCCATGAATTCCTAGGGTTATCCCAAAGTTTGCTCAAAACTCTTTAACCATCTAGACAAAAATCAAACCCAGCAAATGGTGGGCTTGCTGGTAGCAATGTTGTACTGGAACTCATTTGTTAAGCTACAATTTTATTTTCAAGAAAAGAAGACACAGAAAAGAAAGGCAAAACACTGGATGCTTTCCATTTCTCTAAGTTAAGATCCAAATGTAACATCAAGATGATGCTAATATTATACAAGCTTGCTGCACTGCACCAAACTCACAGAACATACTGCACTACTTAAAACACTGCCACACTCTCTCTACAAGCAGGCTGACATAAAAAAGCCTCCTAAGTTATTTCTAGCATTAAGCTGTTCATCAGTCAGAGAAGGCATTCATTTAATCATCTTTAAAGGGTGTAATATTCTGCTGTGTTATCCATTCATTGTTATATATCCAAAATTACGTGATCTGCTGAAGAAAAATCCAAAACAATTGTGGTTTTCCACTGCACAGAAGCTTCCTTTTGTGAGCACAAAGACAGTTTCTTCATCTGCATCACTGCCATTAGGCCCACAAGGACTTTCTATTATAGAGGATCACACAGTTTTACAAGACATAGGATCAGCTGAGCAATAAATAGTATAAATGTCATGTTACACTGCAGGAACAAAAGCAAAAAGAGTTGAAATATTGATAATATCAACCTTTATACAGGTCAGACATAGAAATCCGATTAATTCTATGAGTGCTTTAGTAACAGAACTCACAGATAAGCCTCTTCACAGAAGAAACACATAATATTTGCTTCCCCCACCTGCTTAAATTTTATCAACCATGGTAATCCCAGCTCCTAATATTCAAATCCCAATCCAACATACTGGCAGAGGATGTAGGGTATTATGAAGTTCTATTCCTATGCCCCATACACACCCTACATTGCATCTGTGTGTTATCGCAGCTTTTATCTGCCCATTCATCCTCATGATTAGATTTTCCTGGCATTCTCCATATCCCTAATAGGGGACAAACAGATGTTTTCAGGTACATTTTACAAGTTAGCTGGCTGATGAACATCTCCAGAAAAGGTCCAGAGACTCTGGTTAATAAACATACACCTGTTGGGCACAAATATACACATCTGAGCACTGGCAAACTTCCTTTCAGAGTATTAAAATGTTAAACCTGTCTCTTACAAGGTTTTAGCTAGGTGTGTGCAGGCTAGTTTTAAAAAGGAAAAGCATCCCCCAAAGGATGCAAGGCAAGCTGTACAAGCTGGCTTTACAGCCAGAGGCCAACTCCTGGCTCACTTTATTTGCCAGTAAAGACATAAGAAGTTCAACCTACAAAGAGGCTGAGAAGTCACTTGCTATGTGTAGAGAACAGGAGATTTTGACATGTAGACAAAATCTAATACTTTTGCAATGCCAAGTAGCCAGTCAGTTAGAAGTACCAAGATGATTTCAGCTGCTGACCTGTGGTCTAGGCTGCAGAAAGGGAGTGAAAAAATCCCCAAGGTCTGTGCCTCTCAAAGCTGGAATACCCAGCTTGTGCACTCTGAGTCTTTACAGGGACATATCTTCTCATAATGTTCTACCTAGAGTAACCCTGTAAGATCGTTTTTTTCTTTCAAATAAACGCCCTCCAGTTTCCTGTTTTTCTTACTAACAACCAAGATTCTGTCAAGAATCACAGACACCCTCAGGAAAGGTAATGAAGACCACAGCAGATCCGCTTGAGGCACTGATTTTTCCACGGACTATCATAAATCTGCGTTTTAAGATTTAAAACTGATGACAGATGCCAGGCCAGATCGCTCTCCCTCAGGTGCACTGGGGTAAGTGCCAGGGTCAGACAATTTTGTGCTAGAAGCTGGACAAGGAGCATGACCTAATTCTAGCACATGTACACTTCTCATGCCAGAAGTACCTCCAGCGGTGTTACTAGCAGTGTCCCATATGGCCTATTTCTGTTCTCATTTTGATACCAAAACACTGCTCATTACTTGTATGCCACCATCAATCCAGTGGTTTTACCAATGCTGTGACTTCTACCAGACGTATCTCTGGCAGGAAATCTAATCAAATAAAATGGAATAACCAACAGAGCACCAATGGTATTATTATATAAAAAGCAAATTTGTTGCTAGTGATTTTCCATAACTAAAGAAAATAATACTTTTTCTCCTTGGACAGTACACTGAATTTTTCTGCTTATAAATCCTTGGCAAAGAGTATACATGGACATTGGAAGTATTTCACAGACTCTTCCATGACAATGAACTTGCACTCATAAAAGCCTTCTAACACTTAGGGGAAGAGGATACCTGAAGATATGTTAGAACAGTGCAAAAGAAAAGGGAGGATTACAAACCAGAAAAATATAAGATATAAAAGTAAGGGTGAAGGAAAGAAAGGTGAAGAGAATGAGAAAGCCATGCTGCAGTTGTATTGAGATATCTGCAAGTCTTAAATACTTGTCACTCACATAGGAGAGCAGAGGAGAAATAAGTCAAAAATATGTATCTACAGGAAGTGTATTTTTATATTTAAAACCATCTGTCTTACAAAAGTTCAGGTCGCATCATTGAGTTAGATAATTATAAGCCCTTCCAAAGACCCAGTTTTAGTAGAAAATGCTAACTTCATATGAGTTCCTGGCCTGAAATAGTTGTAGGCTTTGCTCATGCATGACAGAGGCAAAATGAATGTGGTCAAAAATCCTTCCAGCTTCAGAAATTCCTGCTCCCTAAAGGAAGGTAAAGTTGCAATTTTAAGACTGCTCCAAGTCACCAAGACCCTGATAGCCACAGGACCCATGATCCAGAGTGCAATGACAGAGTGAGCAACATCCCCCTGAGGATTTGGGTACTGAGGTTTGCTTAACAACCAGTGAGACAAGTTTTACGCTACTTGATTATGAGGCACTCACACTTCCACTGCCCCCATTACCCCCACTGCCACGTCTACTAGACCTTGCCATCTATTTCCAGCAGGAACATTGCTACTGGTTCAGAACAGCCAGGCAGAAAGTCCAGTTAGTTCCTACTATGTCACTGCTCACCGTGATCCATGTTGGTTGCTACATGACAAGGTCCCTGGGTCTCCCCTGGCATCCATCTCCAGTTGGGTCTTTGTGAGATCTTTGGTCTTCCATGATCTTTCTTCCAACTAAGTTCTTCACCTTCATCTTTGCAGACTCCTTTCCTCTTTCAGACATGTGTTTCTTTTCAGAAACACTTTTTGACATCACGTCTTCTTTCCAGCACTCCAAGCCCTGAACTTTCCTGATCTAAATAGTCTACATGCAGAAGTGTGTAACCAGGCATCCAATTATTGTTTCTGGCTCATGTTTCTCTTAGCTGAAGAACTGAGGACAAGACACTTTTGCTTAGTCTGGATGTTACCAAAGTTTATGTGTGACTTATGGTGGTTGCAGTCAGCAAGTACCAGGTTTCTGCTCAAGAGTTCAGTGGCTCAACTTGAGGCACTCATGGGTGAGTAGCCATGCACATGAGTGCATCCCCTTATCTGCCTCCTCATGGCATTCACAGTTCAACCCATTTTTTATCTATGACAGTTATTCTACCTCACACCAGGCAATGACACCTAAAAGATAGAAACACAATGTTTTATAGGTGCAATATACACCTGAGACAGTGCAAACGCCAGTTCCTGTTCCAAAGATTAATTTTAATGACATTAGATGAACATCTCAGATCAGTCTGGGACCGCAGTAGTTCCTTCTCATGCAGTAGTGAGCTTGCTTTACATGGAAACAGTAAGTCAGAAAGAAGTTTCCCTTCTCCTTACTGAGCTATTCCTACCAAGTGGTACAGGGCAATTTCCTGGGAGTTGGAAGGTTTGGCTCACTAGGAAACTGAACCAACATTTGCTCCTTGCTGCCTGAGCAGCTCAGTGTGTTCAAATCAGATTAGCAGTGCTCCAGAGGGTAAAGGAGAAGAAGCTTTGGATCCAAATGGCACTTAAATGCTACTTAAGCCATTTGATCATATCTAGAATTATAGAGCCTTTGCATTCACAGAAACCAGACTGCAGGTGCCCAAGAAATTCTGTAGTCCAAGAAAGCAGAAGTCATACTGCCCTTCATAGGGTAGGGAGGAGATGAACAACAGTTTCCACATCACAACTTTGTGCACTGGATTGTGAATTCTGCGTGAGTTGCATTTAGATTCTCAGAAAATGCTGTTGGGTCCAGCCTTTTCTGTTTCAGTCAGATTCCTGGAATGTGCTTGGTACTACCATTAAAAATTCTCAGCCGCAAAGCCAATGATTGATGTGATCAAACACGGCGTCCATATGACTTGCCAGATGTAATACTGTTATACATTCCTCACTCTTGCACAGATGCCAGCACAAGCCTGGCTTTCTGCTTTGCAGTRACATGGGAGAGACACACAGCAGAAGTCACTCCACAGAGGCAAAGGCAGCAACAGGAGTTGCTACCTGTTATGATACAGTGCAATAGGAGGAGGTAAAGAAAGTATACAGGATTCAAAAGGATCTTGAAATATAGGAGTTTCTGTTTGGAAATCAAGGGTAACAAGAAATTCTTACAGGCTCTCATATTTTTCTTTCAAAAGATTCCAAAATGTTACAATAATGTTGTAGTATCCATTGCCAACCTTCCCATTAAGCTCAGAGAGAAAATAATTTATGCTCAATCCTTTCCCAAAGCAAGGCAACCTGACAGGCTACAAAGAACTTGTCAGGTCTTCTCATGAAGGCCAGTCGTTTAAACATTCTCCTACTTGTAAAATGGGTGGTGAGGTCAGCGAGCACTACCAATCTTCTCAGAGAAAAATGAGAATTAATGGGATGCTTACACTTGATTGTGAAGCTCAAAGTCTGTCCAAATGTGTCCTGTCTCAAAATGCTCTGACAAGGAGTCAAAAACACACCAGGCATTTTGGATGTGAACTGGTGTCACGAAATGTTCCATCAAGGCTAATGACATAATCTTTTAAGGTGCCAAGGCAAACCAGAGTTAAAATTCCCTTTGTTTTCACAATTTTTGTTGCTTGAAATGGCAGAGAGGAACTCAGCCTGCAGATTCCACTGCAATCATCCCCTTCCAAGGCAGCATAGAGGACTAAAAGCTAGTGCCACATAGGTATTACAAAGCATCAGTGCATACCTTCTATACGTGGTTCAGACTCCTGGTGCTGCTTTATCTCAAATGCTTAAGGCATCACACTAATTTTGACGAAAATATAAATCTTTTGGGAGTGCAGCTGAAATAAGAAGCTTGTTACAACACTAAGTTTTGCGCATGTTTTCTATATTTTATAGGAAAGAGAGGAAATCGGAAAATTAAAGATTTTCTGAATAGAAAATTTTCCTAACTATGAAACTGAAAATGCAGTGCAAATAGTTATTATTATCCCCTCTATGCATATATGTAGTCATATTCTTTTTATAGCTTTTTAGAATGACAGCCTCTGTGCTCTACCTCAGCAAATTTTGTTCAAAGGGATCCACTCTGAAGCTGCAGACAGCTGTGAGGACTTCCCATAGTTCTGTATTATACCTCATCTTTCCAGCATCTGCTGAAGACTGACACCAACAGCAAGGCCAGGAGACATGTAGACCATAAGCTAGCCAAACATAAAGTAGGTCCTTGTAATATCACAAGCTAAAGGGCAAGGTGGTTTTCCACTACAGATAATGCTACATGTTGCCATGGGAAAATATTTAATATTGATGGTCTGCTGAGTATTACTATTTTTATTACCACAACAGCATCAGTCAACATGAAGAGCCCATGTCCCTGTCTTACCACATTCAGTTCAAATATTTCTATTATGAAGTTAAAGTTTTCAAGATCTCAAGGCACCACAGCAGACCAAATGATAGAGATTATAATCAGATCATATCCTCTACACAATAGCCATCTGACTTTATTCAGCCTTGTAAGATACAGATCAAAGCATCTGCGTTAGATCTTGCATTTCTGCATCTGCATACCATACAGACAGATAACAAAGGACAGACTAATACTGAGAAACAACTTCTTCCAGAGAAATAATCTTCGTTCCTGTGTGCCAAAAAGTCACAAGAGCTGACAGCCTTAGCCCCTATCTTTAATGCAAGTTGCCTCACAGTAGGAGAAACAGAATTGTTCAGCCTATACAAATGACACAAATTGTACAATATCTGTGTAATCACCATGCTTTAACTGCGTAACGCAAATCCAAGGAAACGATTTTCTTTTCTGTATAAGTGATTGCAAAGGATAGCTGCTCTGCCTGAAGGGGAGTTGGAATGATGATACAAAACACTTTTCCATTCCTGTGAGTAGTTGTGAAGAGGGTATATGGGGTGATAATTGTTTTATGACTTCTGAGCTCCTTAAAGCAGGGAGTTTACAGAGGAGATGTAAAAGGATGGAGGGAAGTAAAGGGACGAAAATGAACTTTAAAATATCTCATTACTGATACAGTCCTATCATCTTCTTCTCATGCCTCTCATGTACATGTTGAAGTTTCTTCTGAAGAGACTCAGAAATCAATGCACTAGTTTTGCCAAGAATAGCACAAAAATTCCCACACAGGAAGGAGAGGGATTACTGAGCCTGAATAGAGAGATCTGCATGTTCACATAATGGCTAATGAGAACCAACTGCACAAATTGTGGTAATTTGGTCAGCCAATAATGGTTGTTTCCAGGGATAGTTTAAGTATTTGTATACTGCACTTTCCCTGGCCAAACCTGTATGACACAGGCAGAAGCAGAGCTCAGGTGCTGATAATGCTCAAGTAAAGTAGTAAGATTGTTGTTGCTAACAAGGTTGTATCTGTGCTTCTGCATCTCCTTGTCAGAGTTAGGTGAACACTAGTTTAGGAATATCTGAACCTGCTCTGATCATATCTTTCTTCTTCAACAAAAAATAACTAAAGTTATATGCATGTTATGAAAAGCAAGCAGGAGGCAGGAATCTGGCCTCTCTAACTTGCATGTATGTTTTAAAGCACTGCTAAAGCTTCACAACTGAAGTGTCAAAGAGGCTGATACAATCAATGGAGAAAGTGCCTTTAACAATCCCCAAGAGAGGTTTACCAGGTTTACCCCTTATTATGTAGGCGAATTGAGTACCTTCTAACTACTGTCTTCTAAACTTGCATTTCTAAACGTTGTTTGGCAAACGAATAAAACACGGTGCAAATATAAATTGAAATCAAGTTATTTATAATTAACAGCACGTAGGCACAAAGTTTCATTCTTCTTCCATGTTGTTTGTGACTAATTAAACAACCTCCATAACATCAACAGCCTGTGATCCTGAATCAGAAGCTGAGAGGCATGGGTCACATTGTGAGGAAAAATATTTATTCCTGTATATTGATAACTGCATAGCATTCCTGTCCTGTCTGGGACTTTTTTTCAGAAGTCTATAAAATAATTTGTGACAGAAAGAAAAAAAAGGTTTAAATGATATCTATAGCTCTGTAGGAAAGATGAGAAGAAGCCTGCAGCAGACAAAATGTATTTATTACTTCTTTCATAGTTCTCAATGTTCTTTTTTTCGTACTTTTGTTTGAGCGCAAATGGTGGAATAATAAACATATTGTCTAAATTGACTTGGTTTTGCTAGTTTATATTTTAGAAGAGAATCTATTGGCATGGATAAGTGGTTTAAGGTGATTTAGGCATCACTCTGTCACTCTTCCTGGATTTTTCCTCAGTACAGGTAAATAAATTCTGCTGGGTTCTTTGGCTTCAATGACATATCTGTTGTCAACAAGTGTCAACAACAAAAGACATTCTTCAAACCAGTGGAATTTATTTCAACTGGAGCCAAAACCAGTCCTACCAAAGCATGTAGTTGTTTCACCTGTCCATCCCAATGGTTCCTCTGGGGCTGGCAACATGAGGGCTCAGACTGGCAAACCAAAAAAAAATAAAAGTCCTAAATCCATGGCTTCTTACAGCTGAAAAAGGTCACTGGAAGTAAAGGGCAATACTTTCAGTGACAGTAGGTAATTTTGGAACCTACATATCATCCTCATACAGCATTTAAAAAGACAAGGTCAGACTGCACATGAAAGTGCCTGAGGCTCAGGGAGCCTCTATATGAATCTCAGCTGTATCCAGGGACTGAAATCATATTAATTTCAGCTTGTTCAGACCTGTCAATGGACTGGTCATCCTCTGCAAAAAACAGTTGCTGTACAATGCCTGAACCCCAGGAAATTCCCTACTTTACCACAGGTTACTGGTAAAATCGTTTTTACTAGACTTTATGAATACCACAGTTTCTCTCTTTCTGTAACTGCCTGAATCCCTCTGCTGATAATTTATTAGGTTTCTCTGTTTGAAAAGCTGCAGGTGGTAATAGAATATACAGAAATTTAAGACATGTTCACAGTTTGATGTGGTGGAGTTCATAAAATATAATTACTGTAGGGTCATATGAACACTGTATTATGAAGCTGTGGAAACCATTCTGTTTTTTTGAACTCCCTGTGAACACCTTTGTTAAATGACAGCTTATATTTTAATTTTTATAATTACCTGACATATCTATTATTATTTTTACTTCCATTTATATATGAAATCTAAGCCAGTCCTGGAATCACTAAGTAATGGATATTCTTGAACATTGAAAAGTCTTCCATTTAATGAGAACACCCTCCAAGAAGATGGTTAGGTCAGAAAAATGAAGCTAGGGAGTTTAAAAATAAAAAGCAAATTGTTATGAGATAAGGAACATCATTCCAGCTATCAAGATCTCCTACTGAACTAAACTAGAAGAGAAAGTTGAATTTTTTTAAAGATAGACTCTCCTCTATCTCTAGGTAATACACAGCAGTAAACCAGATACTGAATCTATAGCTTCTTGTACTAAATGAAAGTTTGGACTTTCCAAAAAGGGAGTACTGGGTGTCTCTAGCATCTCAGGAAGCCGTAGGAAAACCCAAGCCCCCACACGGCACCGCCTTGGGCCAACAGTGCACTCACAGGACCCCAGCTCACTCTGTTCATTGCACAGATGAAATGACAGGGTCACGTTGAAGTCATAAAGAGATCACAAACCGGTTTTTTGGTCAAACAGAAAACAGGAAAGAAAGCCAGAACTGGAGTGTTCCCATATTAAAGGAAGCTTAAGAAAATTGTGGGGTTTTTTTGCAGAGCACAGTACGGCAGGAAAGTGTCCCTATGCAATACCATTTATGATCACTAAATTAACTAGAAATGCATTGTGAAGGGGTGCAGTTTGATATTTACCCTCTTTTGTTATTGATGCCTGTTGGTTTGGAATACAATGTCCCACAATCAGCTGCAGAATATGTCCTGTTAATTTATTTATTTTTATCTATCTCTTCATTGAGAGATTGCAGCAAACCACACACTAGGAAATAAGATGCATGAGCAATTGTCACTTCTGTATTCTTTTGAAATGAAATGCATTTTATTATTCAGCATATCTGTCATCCTCATCTCCTCTCTTAGCTCTAGAAATTCCAGCTGTATTATAAATCATGTCTATAAACTCTGATATTCCCAGCATATCAAAGTATACATCTGCCATATGCCTTAGTGTATCCTGCATCATTTGGGATTTGAAACATGCAGGAGAGAATCAATTTGTCTTTTCATTGAATCAAGCCCTTAAAGAAGAAGAAAGAAAATAAATCCATCGTGAAAGGGATGAAAAAATTCCAACAAAAATCATAGACTAAGTGATGAATAATTTCATCTCAAAAAAATGTGTCGGTAAGGAAAAAGTCAAACTCACTATTTCCTCAAAGGCAAAAGTAAATTCTAATATTTCACTTACATATTTTTTCTCCCAATTCTCCTATGCGTTCAGGGTGGACACTTGATACAGTGTCAGCATAATATTGGGGGAAAACACACAAATGTACAAGTCCTCAAGTCAGCCAGCTCCAGTATCTCATCTATTTACACTTTTTTACCATTCTACTATTTGTAAAATGCACCCCTAGTCCTGTTGTTGATTGAATGCACAGTTCTCATTTGGGTAGGCAGCTGGCAAGGACAATACTATTCATGATGTCTGGTAAATGAAATGCTAAATTTATATAAATTGAGAATTGACATATATACTCTGGATTTCTCTGCTACCTGGCCCTGCCTTGGATGTTGAGTTTGACAATGTGGATGGAATAATTCATGTCAAAATAAAAAGGCCCTATTAGGTGGTCAAATAATCATTTAGTGCCTGTTCTGTAACTTCCTTTAGGAGCACAAAAACCCCTGGGTATGCTACCAAGTGAATTCACTGCTAGGAACCACAGCTTCCTCATTATTTAACAGGATCTGGCTAAGGAACTGAAGTGTTCATTTAAAACTTATTTTAACTCAGCGATTGCAGAGGTACTTTGCTGGAGATCATGAGGGGCACCCTTTGATACCAGCTTGACCATTCACTCTGAAAAGAAGACAATCCTGGAAAATACTTGATCCCTAAAATCCAAACCTCTGGCCAAAACTATCTGATTAGGGATCATATATGCAACTTGGAAGAGGTGACAGAGTCATGGTAGGGAGGAAAGGTATCTGTAAGGACTTAGTGATGACTACTGAGCTTTTGGAAGAAGCTGGGGTGGGGAAGAGCTATTTAGCTGCAGCAGCAGTGGCTGAAGAGATTTCCTAAAATTATAGAATATAAGGCACTAGACCAGGTTGCTCAAAGCCCAGTCCAATCTGGCTTTAAACATTTACAGGGATGGGGCCTCCAGAACTACCCTGGGCAACCTGTTTCAGTGCCTCACCACCCTCACAGTAAAGAGCTTCTTCCTAAGCTACCCTCTTTTACTTTGAAGCCATAATCCCCTTGTCCTGTCACTACATGCCCTCCTAAAAAACTCCCCTCCATCTTTCTTGTAGGCTCCCTTCTGGTACTGGAAGGCAGCCATTAGGCCACCCCTAATTCTTCTTTTCTCCAGGCTGAATAATCTCAAATCTTTCAGCCATTCCTCATAGGAGAGATGTCTCATGCCTCTATTCATCTTGGTGTCCTCCACCGAGTCCTCCTCTGGACTTATTTCAGCAATATCCTTCCTGTGCTGGGGACCCCAGAGCTGCATGCAGCCCTAGAGGTGGAGTCTCATCAGACTGGAGTAGAGGGGCAAAACCACCTGCCTTGGCCTGCTGGTCTCACTGCTTTTGGTGCCATCCAGGATATGATTTCTGGGCCTTCTGGGCTGTGAATGCACATGGCCAGGTCAAGGCCAGGCTCTCATTCCCCAGCACCCCAAGCCCCCACAGAGCTGCTCTCAGTCCATCCATCCCCCAGCCTGTGTTGATACCGGGGCTTGCCCCAGCCCAGGTGTAGAACTTTGCACTTGGTTTTGTCAAACTTCATGAAACTCCCTTGGGCCCATTTCTCAACGACCTGATCGAGACATCAAGCTAGCTAGGGAGATCCCCCTCTTTTTCAGAAGATCAAGAAAAAAATACAGAGATTGGCAGAATTGCATGAGAAAAACTACCTTTAGAGAGAAAGCGGATTAGAAAGTCCTGTCTTCCCACATCAGACTATAGTGCAAGGTTGTTTAGCCACTAACTGTCTGGCAGATTTGAGGTTATCAGAGGATAAGGAATTCTTGGGGGGAAAAGAATGAGTGGCTGTGGGCTTACAAGAGCATTAAAAGCAAACAAACAAGCAAACATACACATAAACCCCCTCATTCTCCAGTAGATCCAGACTGATTATGAAGCTCCTGGTATACTGGAGAATGATATATTATTACATTAATTGAAAATATTCTCTCTATTCCCATTCTTAATCAAGCTGGACATGCATCTTCAAGCTTTATTATTACTCCACAGTTTGTCTAAAGATGAAGACTGCAGAATCCTGATTAAGTATATAGAAGAATGAAATGCAGTTCAGGATGAGAGCAATTAGTAGACACTCCTTACACTGATCTGGCTGCAGCAGCCCTTTCTTTGTTCATCTTAAGATGACAAATGAGCAGGAAAGCTAAAATTTCTTGAAGCTTTATATTTTATACTACAAAGTTTGTCCATAAAATAATTAATCTTTATTTCTCTATTGAACCATTTCTTTCAGACAAAACGAGTTATTAAATTATAATTGTCAAAACTATTGCTCATACTACAGCATTTGACTCATCTTAGGAAGCAAACAAATACTGAGTGGTCATAAGACAGCTGGAACCTCTTCTTTAAGATGCCTTTCAGGTGCCTTGACAGGGACCAAGAGAGCCTCTAGTGTTGATTGTGTACTCTGATTCCTTTGAAACGGTTACAACCTTTGTATATTTTAATCTACATACAAAATGAAGGTCTACATTTCACCCATTATCAATTCTAGTAGCTGTGAATGAGAAATTAGATAAAGACATCAAGAATCTTAAGAAATCACCTTCTACCCTTGGAGGAAAAGAAGAGAGATGCCTGTTAAGTGCAGGATATCTCTTAATGTATAAACCCAGAATTTTCTACACATTTATCAGTTGACCTGATTGCAACAAATACTTAAATGAGAGATTCATATTGACTATTTCTGAACAGGACTGTAACTGTTATCAACAGTGTAAATAATATACATGAAGACACTGCCCTCTGTATTCCCTCTGGGTGCTATAAAAGAGAGACCTGCTTGCAGATTTTGGCACACAAAGTCCCCAGTGATAGCCCATACTGAACCCCAGCAGGGAAATGAGATAGTAGTGAGGAACTGAATAACACAACCTCGACTTTTTTCTCAGTCCTAAGATAAAATGCCAAATACTCGCTGAGGGATAGCAACAAAAACAACTTTTTTCCATTACACTTTCTATATATTATGGCAGAAAGCAAAATAAAATCTGTTCCAGTAGAAATATTGTAATGACTGTTTTACAAGTCTCTCTTAAAGGTCAGTGGGAGTCAGAGACTGTAGTGTAACAAGGCTCAAAGCTCTGTGTAAGAATTTCAGACATCAAAAATCACTATACATGGCTGGAAAGCCCTTGGCTGTAACAGTAAGATATCATCTACTTGTTCTTACTACGATGAAGTTTGCAAAGGACTCAAAATCTAGAGAGATAAGTGAGAGACAAAATTAAACTTTCTCAAGCTGCTTGGACTTCCTGATTTGGCTTTCTTTTTCATCATAACAAAATTTGAAAAGTTGCACTGATGAGAAAAGCATACACTACGCATCATCCCAAGTGGAGATGCAACATACACAGGAGGCATAGACAAAGAGACATCTAGTCAAAAGACTAGATGTAGGAAAACAGTCAAGGGAAGATCCAGCCTAAGTGCTACAGGTCACGACTCATAGGAGGATGTGTTGGTGTTTAGGGCAGCAAGAAGGGGCCTTGGCAAAGACTACAAAGCAACAGTAAGCAAAAAGGCATGTCTGTGTGGCACCATTTGGATTTAAGAAGCAGTGCAGTCATGTCATTGTGAACATGACATTTTTTCTTGCAAAAAAATTTTAAAATCCCAAGAGCCCACATTGCCACCTCAACCACACAGCTCAAAGGGAGCCTTTGAACATTGTATCACAACTTGCCAGATTCTTATGGTACACCTACACAGCCAAATCACAGAAGTTTTCCCATCACTTATTTGATATATCATCATACAACTGAATCCTGGACTAACTATCCTCTCTAAAAAATCCCAAGTTACTATTCTGCGGACACTTTATAAAGTGCAAGCTATCCCAAAGAGCAGTAGAAACAAAGACCATGTGATGGGCTCCAACTATACCCCAAGTTCTGCAGGGTTAAGCAGACACTCCTTAGCCAGGGATTGCAGCAGCTTGAGTATCACACATCCAAATGCTCTGAAAGGCAGTCACACATTCCCCACGCAGGGCCCAGAGAAAAACCAATAACAGGTACCATGCTGTTGCCAGCCAGCCAGCCAGCTCTGGAGAAGCTAATCCTAAAAAAAGTGGTTATCAAGATCCTCGGTGTTCTTTTATTTAGCAGTAGATGTAGACTTAGGGTCTAAAAAAAACTATAGAATGCCTTGGAATCAACACTTTGAGGATGTAGACCCTTGATGCAGAAAAAAATATAGAAAAAGAGATGGTTTTGCCCTATAACAAAGGGGGCATCTTGCTAATAGGATGAAGATCAGCTCTGCACCCCCAAAAATGAATTCCAAGTCCTTTAATTCCGCTGCCAAGTTACGTAGGAGGATTGAGAAACTTACAGGCTAGAAGATGTTATTTCCTGGAAAAGTTTTCTCTTTACTTAGCCCTCATTTTGCTTATTTGATGGACTTTATAACCAAGCTGGGCAGGCCTGGATAGAAGTTACTTAGGAGTCCTGCTGAGTCAGCTGCTTGCAGACCTTAATATGCTACAGTTGTTTTGATGAGCCTGAGTAAGGGTGTCTGTAAAACCCTTAGAAGGGTGGAGTATTCCCAACAGGATCCTCAGAAGTTGGTGACTACTACCCTGTAGGCTACTTATGGACATTCTTTGTGACATTTCCTGTGCCTGACTCCTCATCTTTCACATCAAGGGACTTACATTTGCAGCCTTTAGGCTATTAAACTAATTAAAATACACAGTGTTCAGGATGGAAAGGCTGCTGATCTGGCTTCTGTAAAGATGTCAAAAAAAAAATTACCTTTCCTCTGAGTCTGAATAAAATCAAATTATACATAGAGTAGATTAGATTAGAGAAGATCTGTTTCTTAAAGTACATTATCTGTTCTTTTCTCATGCTATTCAGTCAAAGCAGGCAGATTCACTGAATGCTGTTTATATCTCTGAGCCTCATGCTTGTATAGGGATCAAATTCTGATCCTGTAAATGTTTTACTCATTCCAACAATAATATGTATAATCTTCATCTGACTCCAAAGCAGAGGATTTTAGCAAAAAGAGCAAGTAAACTGGGATGGATGTATAAGTGCATTAATGGCTCCTGCTAAGTCTCAGTGATCCTCTTACAGGTACACAGGCTATAACGGATCACGAGCAGACAAGGTAATGCAAAGTGCTTCCTGCATAGCTCACCCTCATGGCAGGACAGAGACAGTGCTCACTGTTCAGGGTGCTGAGCCTTTTTCAAAAATGCCTTGGTGGTTCAGAAGCTGCCATGGTTCTCGTGGGCATGAGTGAGGTGAAAGCTCATGTTCAGAGGAGTTCAGTGCTTGAGGACTCCCTCAGAGGGAAACGTGAGAAAGCACCTAACCCTGTTCCCTGCCCAAAGACAGCAGCAGCTACACTTCCACATTATGTGAGAACCACTCAGTTTCTGGGAAGACAGCACATTTTTTCTCTCACCTGAGCGTCAGGAGTCAGGAGAGTCAGAAGTTGCAGGCGAGCTTTTAGTCTCACACATCGGGGTGAAGGGTGCACGTGGGTTCACTGCTTTTTTCTGAGATATGGGTTGACATTACTGCAAACTGAGCAGCCCTTGTATCATTAGGCAGTCACTGCTGTTACAACCGCAGTTCTATGCATGTCATCCTCTCTTTTACTAGTCTCTTCTATTACATAGGTTATTTTTCCAGGATGTGCTGTCATCTTACAGAAACACAGCATGGGAAGTTATGAAACTCTCAAATAAGACATTCTAATGGCACTGGAAAGAGCAAACCCAAGAATATTAAACAAAAATTAGTTCCTCCTTGCCCTTTCGATAAGGAACATCTCTCAAGAAGTGAAAGTCTAGACAATGTTATTGTGTTACCTCCTGCTTAAGGGGCAGCTTACAAGCCATCTCAGCAGCCTGTAAATTGAAAATATTACAAGCAAATCGCAGTTGCATCACTTTTCCACGTAACAATTTACTACTTTTTTGTCTTTCTACACATAAACACACAAACAGACACACAGGGGTTCCTGAATTGCCCTGGGTTCACTTAGTTCTTTTAAATTTTCTGGTTAACTAGACAGGCATTTGAGTATAAAATAGAGACAATAAATATTAAACAACAGGGACTCAATTGTTTTAGTCCCTTTAGAAATTGTTATCTTGCCTTAGCTTTATAAGATGTGTTTTTATCATTCTACTACACTGGGTATGTTTGCTTGGAGACAGATATTTTTATTGATCTTTCATTAATTTCTGAAAACTAAATGCATTTAATATTTTATGTAAACATTTCTAAAATTATAAACTGTGTTTTAGGACATGTTTTTTTAAAAGAGGATGTTTCAGTCAAAAAGGTTCAAATGCATAACATTGAGAGGTAGTCCTATATAATCATACATAGAAAAATTCACAATAATATCACAGATTTTAAGTGTACTATCTTTCTGATAGCAAGCTTCTAATTAGGTAACATTTGCTATGCATATGTCTAAGACCTTTCAGAATTATAAACAAAACCTTTACTGCTATGGGACCAAACATTTTACTCTCACTCATGAAATTTGCACATCATTTGAAAATGCAGTGGGTGGCTGCATATTTTGTGCTGAAAAGGACAGAGAAGCAAAAATTGCCAGAAGCAAGCAAATTATTTGTAGCAGCGTATATTTATTCAAGGTCAGCCACCTGAAGCAGCTGRGAGGTTAAGAAAACTGATGTCCCTGACAGGGACATATTAGTGAACATTCAACAGTGTTTAAGTACAATTCATCTGCTTGCCCTGAATCCTGCCTTATCAGCTCCACAGCTGCTGGATGCTCACAAAACACTCACCTGACCTCCACACAAACAGTGCTCATGGCTGCTGCTTGTGTTTGTGTTTAAGTTTTGGAATTTTTCCCTCTACAATAGGGAAAAAGGAATTGTTGTACGCTGAGGAGTCACGAGCATCTGATGTTAGCTTAAGAGATAAATAACCACCTCAAGGCTACCTTCTTCGTCAGCAATATTTTGCACCTTGCACAGGCCTTAAGAACAGCGAAATCAGCTAATTGCAAGATAAATTTGAGTAGTGAGGATGAATGAATGTTTAATTTCTTCAGTCAGCACCATAGTTCCTTTAATTTTTCTAGTCTATATGTGCATATCAGTATAGAGTGATGAGACCTCTTTTTCTTAGTCCTTCTTAGTGTAAAATTCATTTGAATGCCAGAGGAAAATTTGTTTGGATTTCTGAAATATGAGAAGGGAAAGAAAGCCATACAAAGTCCTGCAAATAAGTAAATACCTAAAACACTGAAAAAACAAATATGATCCATAAACCTGAATCCAAGAAAAGAAAGGGAAAACCTAACTTTAAAGAAGTGATATTACAGTAACGTGTAGAGACCACTGCAATGGTATGGAATTATGTCAGGGTCCTGTAAAGGCTGAAGAAATGCAATACATGATAGCAGTCCATTCCAACCCACCTCAAAGCTCAAAATCATCTCATAAAACAGCATTAGCATTTCTGCAGACAAACCTTGCAGGCAACTTAGATAAACATTTTCACTGGCACAAAAACATTTTCAGCAAATTGCTACATGCTCCTCAAAACATTTTTTTTAATTAGAAAGTAGAAAATTTGAAGTATTATTTCCCTTGAAGATAACATTGCATAAGACTCTGTTTGCAATCCTCTCTGAATCCTGCCTGTGGGGTGAGAGCCCACAGTGCTAAGGAGTCACATCAGATGTCCAGTGTCACACAACATACATTTAAATAAACTAAGCCTTGGGACAACTTAAAACTACAGARCAGCAGAATCAATGAGAGGAAAGCTGATTTATTCTGACTGTAAGGCAGGAATAAGTTGACCTATCATAGAGAGAGAGTGGCTGATCCCACCTGGTTTCCTCTGGAGCACCTTCTTTCATTTGATGTTCAGATGCCAACTATGATCACTGCTATTAGTATGAAAAAAAAATTCACTCTCTTCAGAAAGCCTGGTATACAGACTAGAAAGTTTCTCACTGTATTACTTATTTTTTAATGAAGTTCTTTTTATAAAATATATCTTAAAAGCAACAGACAAGGCACACTGTCCTTGTGTAAAAATCTCTGGTCTGGTACTCCCTTAAAAGAAGTGTTCCATTGCAGCCTTCAAGTAAGTAAATATATTAATAAAGAAAAATCAAGTAACACAATGCAACAACACAGTAATCTCATTTGATTTGCCTAGATCATTCATCTGTGCTGTGATTACATATTGAAGCTCTTAAACTACAGAGACACTTCCCAGCTGCTTCTGTTTGCTGCCTTATCTGAGTCAAAAGGTGCCCCAAGCCATGTCCCCTGGCTCTGGCAGGCAGCCCACGACAGCTCCAGCACTAGACTCTATTCTCTGCTGGCCCAAAGGGGCAGGGAATAGGCAGCAATGTTCTTGGGTGTGCAACCAGACACAGTCTTCTCTTCACAGCTGTATGGAGAAGGTACTGCTGCTGCCTTCTCCTCGTAAGGCTATTTATAAGTTCTGGTTTTTCTTTCATATTAATAAGTTTATAAAGACTCCATGGCATGATTTTAAAATATTTTAACATTTTCTTAACATCAGTTTTAGAAGAAAATAGGAATAATCAAATGTACAAATACTCTTGGGGAAGAAATCTTAAATGGATGCTACAAAAGAATTCTCTTTATCCGCATGTCAAGAATTAATACCTTATGAAAATCAAACTGTGTATCAGACTCTAGACCTTTGTCAAACACTAACTTTGTCTTAGGTTGAACTTTGGCAGGCAGGGAGGGATTCCATAAAGAACATTTCTCAGACACTATGTGCTTGTTACAACATTCTTAATTTGAATTTGTATGGCCTTAAAACTGTTTTTTTGACTTTTAGGTAACAACTACCAAATACGAATTCCCACAGTAAAATGAAACTATTTGAAAAACTATTGTACATCCTCCCCTTTCAAACCCTTGCCTGGCCACCTGCCCCAGCAACAAATTGCACAAAGGTAAACAAGCTTTACCACTTACAGGGTCAGTTTTGAAGTTTGCCCACTGAAGGTAAAATATTACTTGAAGTCCTCACATGGGTGCTACTGAACTAGAAGAAAACTTTTTTGACTTAGGTTGGACTACATCTAACTTAGCTTATGTGTTTAAAATTGAGGCATTCATATTTTTGCATGAGATATTAATTATTCAATCAGTAAAACACAGGTGTCTATTTTGGTATGGCAAGTACCACTTTCTAGAGTTGCCTTTTCCTGTTTAGTGACTGTAAAAATGGCTTAGGAGAGTTTTCAAAAATCAAGCAAAATGGATTCCACTCATAGGCTTTATGTTTTCTTGAAGCTGTAGAACAAACTCAGGTAGCAAAATATTTCCCCTTTGCTTCACCAAGATTTCAGCTTATCTGAATTGGAATTTAGGGTACTAAAATGCACAAGAGCAAAATAAATGTCTCATGTGTCTCCCTTACTATTGTTATACCAACAGAAAAAAATACTTTCAGGAATTTTTACCTAATTTGAATGATGTCCTTCTATGGATAGGCTTCTCCAAGAAATCAACAGTCAATTTTCTCAGTATTTTGGTAAAATAAGAGGAAAAGCACAAGTCCCATGAAGTTCAGCTTTTTATGCAACACCTGGTATGTTTCATTTTTACAACCCACATAAGTTTGTTTGAATTAATTTCTTGAAAACATTTTGTTATTCTTGCTAAGTTTTCAGATTACACAAAGCAAATCAGGAAATTTTTATATACCTCACAGGAACAAAAAAGTTATATGTATATTTAATTAAATGTACTTATTTAGTGTTCTCTTGTACATGTGAATCTAAAACACCCAGCTCATCTGGGAACCAAGGGCATGAAAAATTTTGGAACTCAGCCCATCATACCTATTTACTATTGAACACAAACATCAACAGACTTTGAATAACTAACTAGAGCTGAGACTCTTCTTTCTTAGAGCTAGACCAGAATAATGATTATTCTTTATTTTAGAAAAAAAAATCAAGTCTTAGAAAAAATCAAGTTCCTGTGTGAAAAAGTGAAACTGTCAGCTACAGCAAGAGCAGATGCATCAGTACAGATGATACATTATAGGCAGAAATGCAAAGATCTCCCCAGAAGCACTGATAATCTATCTCAGCAATGCCTCAGATAAAATATTTCTGAGAACAGAGATTCACATCAGTGTTATTCTTGGCCTCAGTATGTGAGAGCAAAAGCACAGTTTTGTACATCTATAACCAAAGGGTACCAATTAGGGTCCAAGTTTAAAAATTCAGAAATTAATAACTGAGGGAAATAAAATAAAACAACTGTGCTGCAACTGAGTTCTTGAAAACATCAGATTTTCAGTCTGAATTCATTAATTCTAAAGTTTTGATATCATCAAAAGAGAGTCGCAGCCAAGTCTAAAAATCTCCTATTCATTTGCAGGAAGCTGTTCACTCTCTGACCCACCATATGAATGACACTTTCAGTGCTGTTGCTCCCTGTCCAGATTCTAAGCAAAACTGGCAATTTTCTGTCTGGCTCACCTCATCAAGCACTATCCTGCAAGACACAAGACAAATATCACAGAGTACACCAGCTCTGCACACACACCTCTCTTTCCACCTAGACATTATAGTAATTCAACAGCCAAAGGAGTTCATGAGAGGAGTCTGAGTGTTCCCCAAGTTGGTCAGTACAGTAGCCACATTGCCACATTGTCCTCATTGCCACACGTTCAGAAATCCACAGGCAAATGCTCATTACATAAATATAGATCAGACCCACAATGCACAGTTTTCCCTACCTGGGATGCTTGCCTATGCACTGAACAGACTGTTTGCATTGGGATGTGGTAAAATTGATGCTTTTTTTTTTTGAGTATCAAGTATTCTACTCGTGCCTAGATTAACTAAATGGCACACAAATAGTTACTGTTATCTCACATTAAAACAGGATCATTCTGCAAAGGACTAGCATATGCTCTTGAATTTATGGCACCTCTATATTTTCAGTTCTCTGCAGTGCTAAAATGGACCTTCACATAATTTTATACTGTTTAAAATCACAGCATAACTTCCACTGTTTAGAACTGCTGAGGATCTCATCCTTTCCACCCAGGAAGGGGAAGAAAGGACCATGGAGTTTTTTCTCTAGGCCTCCCATACAGTACCCTTTGCAATCATGTTCGAGTGATAAAATCTTTTGTGGAGCTGGTGAAGGTACAAGGCAAAAATCTCTCCTGAAAGATGCAGCTCCAAAAGACATATTTTCTAATTTTAACTACATTCTTCCAAACTAAGTATTAGATAGAGAAAAAATTGAAATACTGCCTATTTACATAAAACACATGCAGGACATGGGAGCTTGTGAATTAATAGAAAAAAGCAAGAAATTATTTATTCTAAAACATTAAGTTTATTTTTTAAAAATTCAGAATTATAAATGATGCGGAATTTGCCATATCTTTGGTGTTGCTGAACCCCATCAGAGAGCGACACTCCACAAATTTGCAGATTAGCTATAGGAAAAAAACCATTTGAACTTTCAGTAAGGATATTAAAAGAAAGGAGATGTAAAAAATCTTGTAAGCTTACTGCAGATATGGAAGGTGTATGTAACTTTCAACTCCTCCACTCCTGCATTTTGAAGGATATAAAAAAATATAAGTGTTTACTGATACTGAACTTAAAGTTAGCAAAGTAAAAAATTATTTTCTTTCAGGGTTTTCTTGATGATTGAATCACTTCCTTTCCTTTTAAAACAGCTTCTTTAGCAATTGGTGAGTGTCTTTCTTTAGCACTTGAGTGCAACTACCTTTGAATCATCAGATTCAATTAGCGGCAATATGTTACCTAAAAAGCAAAGCTAAATCAGATGAAGAGACTAAGAGGGAGCACAAAGTGGTTTAGAGTGAAAAAGAACCAGGTGCATTTATTATAAAATAGCTGCTTCTCTTAGGGAGTAAGTCAGTGCCCTACAGTGTTTGAGGATTACTAAAGCCATTTTGGGGAAAAGAGTTGATTTAAGACACAATGAAAAAAAATTAAATGTTAGGATTAAATCAGGAAAAAGCACACGTGCATATCTTTTCAGAAAAAAAAAACCACCCTGCACCCAGTCATAAAGTAGTCTGGCAAGAGAAAAGGTAAAAACTTCTTTTTCTAGGGGTTTGAGAAAACAGTCAGCAGTATTTTATTAATAAACTCACAATAAAGTAATTCCCTATGCAAATACAGGCAATGATCTTCTGTTTCCAGGAGAGAAGCATGATAGAGCTTCCCATCCTTGCAGTCACAGTAGAACAATATTCTGTGTGATGGGACCCTCTTCTCCCACCAACCCTGTTTGGTAAAGGCAGAAATACCAGAGACTGCTGCAAGTCATACTTTTCTCACCTTGACACTTCCAGCAATTCTGGTGCCCAGAAGTGTTTACTGCTTCCTTCTATGCCAGACCCATTTGGGGATACCTAAAGACAAGGCTTTTGTAAGGAATGGCTTTGCCCTGGCTTCACATCCACACAGCACAAGGAAGCACAGGAAGCTCTGACCATTGTAGGCAATGCCCTACCTTAACATTCATATCAGGAGCTAAACACTCATCTTTGCAATCTTTTTATTAAACAATGCAATTATCATTGCTCAGGTTGCCTAGATACAGTCTCCCATAACTGTACAATATACAATGAGGTCAGCTGAGTGATCAGGACTCTTCTTTGTCTTTTAATCTACTGTCAGTCAACACAACATTGCAGTGTATGAGCTAATAGATCCTTCAAACTTCATATATATGCCTCAGCTATCTCAGAAGATGATAAAGGATATAGTATCCATTCAATTATTTACTTGACAAAAACACTAAGCTTTTAACAATTTCAATAGAGATGAATGTGAAAAATTTCAGTATTTCTGAAAAGATGCTCTGTTCACGACTGTAATCTTATAGTTATCTGCAGTCCACACAAGCAGTAAAGGCCAGTAAAATGTTATCTGCTCCTTCTTTCCCTGTAAGTCCAAAGTGTTTTGGTATAAAGATCATGCAGTTCAGTGTACCTTTTCCATAATTACAAAATTATTTTATGTTAGGCAACCACAGAAAACATTTTAAACCGCTATACTTATTTATTTACATAGAACTCAACAACTGAAAAGGACTGCTCTGGTTCTCTCATGGTGCTTTGGAGTGCATGAACAAATACCTGAGCTGCTCCCTTACAAAAAAAAAGGTGAGACCTCAGCTGTTGGACTCATCATTCAGGGTCATGAAGAGCAGATGTGCCAAGCACAGAAGTCACCTACACAGCAGGACTTTCCCTGTGCTTGGGAGGCAGAACCAAGAAGAAACTAAGCTTGCAAGTGCTTTGAAATAGGGCTGCTGGAAGCCTTTGCTTCAACAATTTGCTTGCTAAACTGTGCTAAACTTTCAGCTTGCACTGTGGTTTCTAGTAACATTTTCCTAAGTTGTCTCTCCAGAAGGATTTGAGGCCCTCCACTGTCACAGAATTATTGTGTTGATTGCTGTCAGCACTGCTACCAGCCTTGTTGCATCGCCAGATTTTGAATGCTTCAAAATACCTTCTGAGATGATGAAAATCATGTGGAAGAACAAGATGAGAAACACTATCTGAGTGCACAGATAGGTGTTTTCCTAGAATCAGTTTATTTCCAAACTTCCTGGAACTGCTTCCAGACCTGGAAGTATATACATGTCCATTTTTTCCAGAGATAAGTAGATGCTTCCAGTATCACATATAAGGAAAACTAATGGGCATAAAGGGATTTAGAAATGGACAGAATTACTTTCACATTAGCAATGGGTTTTCCACTCTTTTAAATGTCTTCTGTAAAAGTGTCACAAAATTATTATTATAAATTCCTTGTCTCTCTCCTTTCTCCCTGCCATTTACACATCACCATCTCACATACATAAACCTACACAGCTCAGCCAGTCTGCACGAATTGTTATTATCTGCACCAAGCCTGATTTTTCAGAAGTTGGTAGATCCCATTGTATTTAACATTTGGTGTCTTCAACATACATTTTTAACACCAAAGAAATATTATTTTGCAAAACTGGGAAGCCATTCAGGTGTTATAGAAAATACAAAAGGACCTCAAGAAGCTAAAACATTTTGTGAAGAGAGAAGGGCAAAATGTTAAGAAAACACAGAGAAAAACAGAATGCCTCATAGAAAATAACCCAATAGAAGTATTCAACAATATACTTCTGACCCTTTCTACTTGACCAGATAAAGTGCTTCACCAGATGTTGGGAATAATTCTTCCATCCTACACCTGAGGTAGTCCAGTTATTAAATTATTATGATAAAACGAAGAGTGAAGAAAAATGTGGTTAGTAGGAGATATACAGGCTGTCTGTGGTGTTATGAGCCTGGTCACAGGATGGAGCTCAAGGGTCTGAGGAACGCCCAGGAGTGTTTTTGTTGTGGTGGGATTCTTCCACCTACCTCTTTTAATACTGTTCCCCACTGTAATCAACCGGTTATTTTGTTTTCTTTGTTGGTTTATTTTCTGGATTTGGGTAAACTTGTGACAGACTCTGTTCCCATGCAAGGGAATAAAAGCAGAAATCTCCCATTACCACCTTAATGCCAATGTCTGTTCCTTGCATTTACCTTCTCTTGGGTCTAGGGAGGAAAACCAGTGATGCAAACACCACCTCATCCTCTCTGGAGATGATAAAAAACCTCTGGGCTTATGTGATAAAAGGTTTTTCTTCTACTCTGAGATTGTGTTTGCTTCAAAA
>PYHW01010271.1:1700600-1711751 GCA_013186435.1 Turdus rufiventris
GATGTATACAAGACATACACTGAGAATTTTGCTTGGCCAATAGTCAGTCCCAGGCTAAAAAAACACTCAAATACCCTGTGGACTGTATCTTTATGTAGGCTATCACTGTTCCAGTCAAAGCTCAATTTTAGGAAGCACTAGCCCCTAGTGTATGGAGAAAAAAGATCTGTCTTGCTACTTCCTTCATTATCATAATTCCAAGCAAGTTCCCAATTAGTGTGAGCTAAATATTCAACCCTTCCCTTCATAGTTTCCTAAATGAGAATCTCTTCGTCTAAATAAACATAATATTTAGTTTCATTTAAATAGAGACAAGATTCCGTGCTTACTTTTAAAATTATTCCTAGAGATACTGTTGAAATATTTCATGCCAGATCTTTATCTGGCTGTTAGATTCATCTAAAAGAGGTAAGTGTTTTAAAAAGAAAAGGTGTCTCTTTCATGGGTTCTTGTTTAATTTTTTTTTTTTTAAATAAAGTGTTACAGGCAGAGTGTGGAGAGGTTTAAAACTGATTATATAATCCTCAGAAAGATCCATTCACTCCTTAGTCATCACTAACACTATTAAGCAAGCAGCTGCAATCCACACACACATTTCTGCTTTTATCATGAAAACAGAATGAAATTTATCAGTTATCAAACACAATGCCTTCTCTGTATGAATAAATTATCTTGCAGTTATAACTTACAAAATGTTCCCATCTCTATTCATACCAAATGCATCAAGTCACTCGGATGACAGAACGCTACAAAAATTATCTGAACTGTCAGGAAGCTGAGATGACTTATTGTATAAAAATTATTCTAATTTTTACCAACTCAAAACAGAAGCAAAAAGGGAAAAAAGAGAAGCTTTTCAAGAATATTGGTCATATATAGTTCAGAGTGAATCATCACTGACTAAATCATGTTTGTTCTTTCTAAGGAATCAATGATTTACATCTTAATGACATCTGATAGGGAAGTCATGATCTCTTCTTTCAAAAAATCTCACCCCCAAAAAGCACTGTATGAAATTTTGGAAGTATCAATAACTTTAACAAATGAATTTACAATAACAAATATCGTCTCACATTTTGCACTCAGATAATGTCATCCACCATGAAATGATGGAAAGCCTGAATGATTGAAGTCACATGTGATTATTTTTGCTTGTCATTTTTGCTTGTCTCTGACAAGCTACGCTCCAGCTGAAAGGAGCTGCATGGATGAGAGTGAGGTATGCTAAGCTTACTGATAGATCTGGAAACTAAAAGAGCTCTTTAACCTATTTTTTTATGATTCTGCAACTGAAATCTGGTCATGTTTGTTTGATAAATATTTACATAACTGAAAAGAATGTCTAAATCTAGAAAAGAAAAGCACTTTTTTTGTCCATTTTAGTGATTAGAAAGACAGTTCGAGGTTTATGTTCACACAGAGTAGCGTAAGTCTTTCCAAAAAGACTTTATATAAAATAAAATTGTAGTTTCTTAAATCTGTAAAAGAAGGTTAAGAATTTATTTTTTTTCTTTTCTAGAGACAGCAACTTCTTCCTTGTCAACTGTAAAAACTTCAAGCAGTTTTCACTTGAGCTGAGTCAACACAGATTGAGTTGAAGCATCTGGTCCTATGAAAGCTGCTGTGAGAGTTTGCAGAATTTTAAATCCTATTTCAGGAGCATCATGGTGACACTGTAATTATCACACTGCACTACTAAACAGGCTTGAGCTCCATTTTAAACACACAGAGCTTGTGCTCCAGCACAGCCCAGAAACAGTGAGATAGGCCTGTCTGGTGTTGTGACTATTCCAGGAATGACTCCTACAGCAGCATCCTCAGAGCTCTTCAGTACTGACAAAAGAAATCATGAATTAGGCAATTATTAAATTACTCTTTTGGGGGAAAAGTGAAATATTTCTAATCCCTCAGTAATAATTAAAGTTTGGGTTATGCCCCAAAGTGTTGGGATATGGAATTTTCCAAAGTCACAGAGGTGCATCCCAGCATGTAGGCAACTGTCCCAACACTGAAGGCCATGGCTGAGGTACCAGCCCAGTTACTGGAGTTTCTTTCTACAGGACTTTCTTGCAGTACAAATATTTAACTTGGGGTTTTTTTTTGGGGTTTTTTTGTTTGTTTGTTGTTGTTGTTGTTGTTGTTGTTTTAGTTTTCCTTTAGTTTGCTTGCCCCTGCATCTCTGAGTAATCAGAGTTTTCAATTTACTTTTTTCACCCCTTTGCATTCTTTACTCTTTACTTTCCGAACTCGGTGGTCACAATCTTTTAAATAATTTTTCTCCCTTCATGACTTCTCTCCTTCTCCTCTTCCAATATTTTTTTAAAAAATCTTCTCATCATTGATCTTCAGTCACATTCTTAACAGTGGAGAAAACCCCCTCACTGTCAGTAGAATGATATTAATTGACACAGAGCACAGATTCTTCCACACTGTTCCCAGGGAGAGAAAAAAAAAGGCTTTACTAATTTGCCCCCCATGCAACAAGGTCCCACGTACCTCCTGTTTAGGGCTCCACATAAGGAAGCCAGCACTGAAATGGAAATGCACACAGAAAGTATAAGACCTTTGTAGACCTTTGTGTGGCACCAGCTGACTGAAAAGTTTCAACCTTGTTGCCCTCTACACAAACCACAGTCTTTGCATTTTACTTATAAATGTTAAAATAAAAACACCAGCCTAATGTGTTAAAATTGGAAGGAATTCACTCCAATGCCTTTGACCTTGCGATCCATGACACACATCACCTCTAACCAAATTATAAGATGTACTCATTCCGCCTATAATTTCCTAAATAACATCTTGAAGCAGAATCATCATCTTTTTGATGTGAACTTACAACATCACCTTCATTCCCTTAATGCCTTAGGAATTTTCTAGGGACAGCAGCAGACAGATCATACCACTGCTAGCAAAAGGAACAATATTTGACCTTTGTGTTGTTATTAAAAAATAAACAGCATGCCATTTCCTCAGCATAGCACAGTGAAAGAAAAGATCTTTCGGTGTCATACACCGCCCTTTCCAAAGCGAGTGTTCCTTCCTTCCTTCCTTCCTTCCTTCCTTCCTTCCTTCCTTCCTTCCTTCCTTCCTTCCTTCCTTCCTTCCTTCCTTCCTTTATTCTAGTGACTTTTATCTTGTATGTCTTGTATGTATAATTCCATCTTGTACCTATATAATTCCATTTTGTATCTGTATAATTCCAGGTTCATTTATGCCAGGGCATGTTTAAAAATCTGTGTGGCTGTGCTGCTTTTGCACCAATTATTTTAAAACTCTTTAATTTGCCAAGCACACCTCATTTTTTCCTTATACTGTAACATTTTTCTGAAGTGATTCTCTCCAGAGGAATCACAGAATTACCTCAAGGAGTATTTCTCCTGCATCAACCTTAACCCTGTTTCCTTTGATCAGACATTATCCAAACTAAAAATAAGACAGCTAAAAATCCTTCCAGATGATCACAGACAACAAACAAAATTGGGCTTTACAAAATGACAGACAAATCTTTGTGTTTAGGTCTCTGTGTATAGATAACTCAGCTGACAGGAAGAAGGTAAAGTGAGGCATCACCTGGACTTCTGCTACTCTAGTGTATGGTTTATCCATGAAAAAAACAGGGACACACTGCCCTCATGGTGCAAAAGAAAGGTGGGAAATTCTCTTGATTCACTGCGGTTGAAGATGTAGTACCTCAGAAAAAGATGCTCTGTAATGCCAATCAGTGCAAGAGCTTTTCCATTAAACATCTTCATTTGTGTGCTAATATACAAAAGAGTTCAAATGTTGAACCAGATGGCCCAAGAGAGGTGATTGGCATCCTGGGAAATATTCAACATTGACCCTGAACAAGCTTATCTGTCAGGCCCACTTTGAGCAGGAATTGAACCAGATGAATTCCAGAGTCCCCATCCAACCTAAATTACCCCATGATTCTGTAATATATATCTTCAATGCTTCATTTTGGATGTATTGAAAGGTAAGCCTGCCTCAGACGTTCTACCTAAAAGGAAGCAAGTATCAATGTACATATAGTGCTTATACAAGGCATGGTCTCAAATTAGAGACTCAGAGTCTATAAACCCTCCAAGGCTATTGTGATTAAGAAATACTCAAATACAAGGGTTTTTTGTTCCTTGAACCTACTCACAGGATATCAGGAGATCTGTAAATTTATTATAACATAATGACAAGGAGCTCTTGAAAAAACACTCTTTGTTTTCAGGTTTGGACAATCACAATCTTTCTTAAATTTCAAAATAATATCTTCTTATTGCCTATACATACTTGTTTTGTATTTCCCATTGGAAGTATTAAATAGATGACCACCTTTCATGTTTTATCAACTCAGCAGAGCTTGAACTCACAGAAGTCTTTGTTAAACTGGGACATGCTTTGAGCATGAAGACAGAAAAGATGATAATCCCTAATGGCTAAAGAAGAATAGATCTGGTGTTCATTACTAAAGGAGAAAGGAGAACTGAGTTTTTAAAACATAAGACTAAATAAGGCCAATTCAGAATTCTGAATTTCATATTCAAAGAGAAATCTAAAATACAATGCTAAGATTCAAATTTAAAGAAATGAAGACAACATATAAAGTATTGAGATTTTAATGTGACCTGACCTGTCTAAAGATTTATTGGTTACAGTTAGCAGGGATTTTCAAAAGTCATTGCAACATGAACCTGCACACAAAATGTAAAATGCAAACAGTAGGAGTTGTCATTAATCACTTTTCAATCAACTGCCAAGGCCACCTAGACTCAGGAGACACCTATGGCAAACACTATTACTATGAAGCTTTAAAAAAGTGAAGTGAGGAGGCTTTGAGTCAAGCAAATACCACCCCCTAAATCTGTCTAGAACAAGGACTGATTTTCTCCTCTATGTTTCTCATCAGAGCATACATTAGTGGGAAGAAATTACAGTACTGTGCAGATGGCTGCTCCCTGCCAAAATGAAGGCATTTAGGGGAGAAGAAAATAGAAGTTGCCTACTAAGGCATTTGTTTCCTTCTAGTAGTTTTTGGGTAATATTATGTAACAGATAATCCACCAAGAAAAGTATGAAGTACAGGTACAACCTCCCTCTGATACTCTAATGCATTAAAACCCTAAAAGTAAAATTAGTATGAGCACACATCTTTGTTAACACAAATTTAATGTTGTGTTTTTAATTAGAGGTGATAACACAGTCAAAACCCTTTTTAATGACTGAGACAAAAAGCTTCCTGGATATGAGTGTGGTAGTCTAAAGTGATGACAGCACTAAAGTGATGGGTTCATCTACCCAGCTGATAAACATTAAAGGAATCTAGATGGACTTGTTTTCCCTAGAAATGTCTGCAAATAAATGTTTTTTTCTGACAAGTCCTTTATCAACTTTCTAATACAGGAAATTGCAAGGACCCCTTATAAAATAAGGATGTGTTCTAGAAGTGAGGTCAGAAGAAGTGTGAGCATCTGTTGAAGAGCTTGCAGGGAAATGTCACTTCAAAACCCTGTAACATGCAAGATACATTAAACAAGACGAAAGGCAAAAGTGTTCAAATTTTATGTGCCTCATCTTTCAGGCCAAAAAGCCTACTTCAGCTTCTAGGCTGGGTTTTCTGTTACACTTGTGGGCAGGCATAGCAGCCATATCAGTGCTGGGGATAAAAGGTAAGAAACATAAAGAAAAATCAAATCACAGAATTTTAGTTAAAATTCTCTCATAGCTTCTAATTCAAAACTCTAATTGAAGCAAAAACTTGGATTTAAATAAAGATAATTTTATGATTCCTGGGAAATCTGCATTTCCAAAGCAGAATGTAGAGTAAACTCTCAGGTTAGTGATGTCCAAAAGGAAAAGAGGAATTACAGAAAGGGAGGCAGGTTATAAAAGAGGAAAATTACTCTGTCACTATCATCAATTCCTTCATTTCGATGATTAAAACTATGGCAATGTATTCATTTTATGGTAGGGTACTGGCCTAGCAAAAAAAATATTTTTTTTTTAATAAAAAAACCCAAAACCAAACCAAGCCAAACCAAGAAGCTTAGGAGAGGTTTTTCACAACATTCTCTGAAAAGACAGCACACAGACCCTTTGCCTAGCGTGGACAAAGGTAAAACAATCCTTTTTCTGTGCTTTAAGCGGTGTCTGGTGACTCAAGAATTCCAGCTTAGAAAAGCTAACAAATTTAAAATTTTGTTTTTAATCTATGCATGTTTTCCACAAAGGTACTGTGTCTAGATTTGAACACATAAGGAAGCAGAAAACACAATTCTTAATATTTTTTTTTAATCTATCAGGCATTTTGATCATTAACAAAATTATGCCTATTTTGGACTTTGTTCAGTCTCAGCTATCAAATATTAGTTTCTCCTATGCCTTTGAATCATAGAATAGAATCATTGAATTGTTTGGGTTGGAAGGGACCACAAAGGTCATCTAGTTTCAACCTCCCTGCGTGGACAGGGACAGCTTCTGCTAGACCAGTTTGCTGAAGCTGGCCTTAAACACTTCAAGGGATAGGGGGTCCAAAATTTCTCTGGGCAACCTGTTTCAGCGCCTTACCACTCTCACATAAAAGAATTTATTCCTAATATCTGATCTAAACCTACTTCTTTCAGATTAAAGCCATTCCTGTTGTCCTATCACCACATACCCTTGTATAAAGTTCCTCTCCATCTTTCTTGCAGGCCCCCTTCAGATACTGGGAGGTTGCAATTTAGTCACTCCAAAATCTTCTCCAGGTTGAGCAATCCCAATCCCCTCAGCCTTTCCTCATAGGAGAAGTGCTCCAGTGCTCCATCCCAATCACCTTGATGTCCTTCCTCTGGATTTTCTCCAGTAGGTCCATGTCCTTCCTCTGTTGGGATCCCAGAAGGTGCAGCTCTCCCGACATGATCTACATGATCTATTTTTTTTTTTTTTACATTAAATCAATGGTAACTTTTAAATTTAATCTTGAGAGTTTATGAAAACAAGACAAGCAACTTCTCAGGTCCCAAAACCCAAAACCCAAAAACTAGAATGATATGTAGAACCAAACAATACCTTGAAGAAATTTGATTTTACCTGCACAGCTTTCTTTCAGTTTTTTAATCTAATTTGTAAATCACTTCAAAATGAAATAAAGACTGTTTGATGAGACTCATTTTCCATAAACCATGTTGACTAGTATATAATTAACCTCCTACCCTCTAAGACACTAATAATTACATCCAGTATCACCTTTTCTTTATTTTGCCCAGTGCTGATGTCCATTTATGGTAACCCATATCAGACCAGCTCCTTTTTTCTAATGCTGAAGCAATGTTTCCCTGTGATAATTCTCTCAAATTGCAGAATTTTTTCTGATATGCATTAGGTGGCACTGCATTCTGATGTGCACTAGGGTGGCACATAACCTTCCAATCAACTTACAAATTCTGATGACTTAAAACTGGCTTTTCCCTAGCAGACATTCTTTACCATCCTAATTGTTTATGAACCAGAATTCAAGTGTCTAAATTATTTTCATGTAATAAGAATACATTGCCCTAATTTTTTCCAAAAACAAGAACATATATTCTTTGAACAATCTATTTTTCCTGAATCATGCTAACAATTTTCTATTTTTCATTCCAGGCTGGATTGACACTTTTGCCAACATTTATTTAGTTCTTAATCTGTTAAATGGAAAATAAATGTCCCACCTCTTAGACACACACAACCAAATGGGGCCAGATGAGAGCTATTCCCAGGTTTGTCCTCTTAAAGATGCTGAAATCCATTTAAGAAATAACTATAAGCCACTAAATAACAGTGACAAAAAACAATTAAGTTCAATTTCCTCAATGGGATAATCATAGCATAAAAGGACATTGTTGCACCAGTCTTCTGAGAGGAGTATTTTTTTAAAAGAAAAAGTGAAGAAATTAATCAAAAAGACACAGAAGGAAAGTGAATACACTAAACACTTTAATCACAGTATGAAGAAAACTCCATATTTTTAAATAGTTTAGGTGGTAAAATACCAATATTTATATCTTTAAATAGTACCAAAGGAGAAAGAAAAGAAAAATAAGAAAAGAGTGAGTATTTCTATGCTTCAGAGAATAGGTACTCAATTTTAGGCAATAGAAATAAGTAGTCAATAGGAAGAAATTATGGCAGATAAAATGTTTATGAGAGAAAAACATGGACATCCTGCAGAAGAGTTCAGTGAAGACACCTGCTCACCCTGCAAATCAATAAAACAACCAATGCTGGGATACAATCTGAACAAAAAGTAATTTTGGATTTGATTTTGTGTGAACCAGCACAGCCTTAATCAGAACAGCAATGTTTTGCTCTCTGAAAAGGAAGAAGAGAGTTCAGGTAATTCCCTCCAACCCAAGTCTGTAGAGCCACAGAAAGACCAGAAAATATGGTGAATAAAGACATTAAGGTATAAGGGGGAGATACTTCAATGAGATAGGTGAAAAAAACAAAAAAAACTTAAAAAAATTCTAGAAGGGAGAGAATGCATGAGAAAGCAAATATTATATCCACTTTCCCATGCATAGTGATAAAGGGTGATAGACATGACTGAATAGCCATGAAATTAAAAGAAAATTTTGAATGAAATGTTGCATAAATCCACAGTTTGCTCTCCTGCTGTAGAGGCTAGAATTTACACATAGAAATTATAGTTCACATAGAATTTATAGTTCATAAAGCAAAAGCACGTTTTTAGATAACACTTTAATTTTACACATAAAAGTTCATAAAGAGTTTTTTAAAAGTTTAGGTAGTACCACTTCCTAGATTAAGGGGCAAAGTCAAAAATGCTTGTTTGATAATTTGAAAATGGAAGATATAGGTGAGCATCCTGGGCCAACTGGGTCTTAACAGTAAATGACAGATAGTGCGGGCCTTGAGAGGGAAGATAAAGGATGCCACAGAGAGATGAAGAGTCCAGGAATACAGTCCAAGTAATTTTCCTTAGAAAAGTAACTTTGGCTCAGGTAAATACATGGATATACTCTGCAAGGCCTACCTCTTCTCCTTCCCCATGTTTCCCAGAGAGAGCTACAAATATAGGTGAATGAGAAGGAGAAAGCCCCAAGAGAAAAAACAGCAAACAAGATCATCAAGGTCATATCGTGCCCAAGTATTTGTAATCTACAATCAGGACACATAACCTTGTGCTGTGGAACAATTTATCCTCTCTATAACTAACAATTCATTGAACGTGTTTAAATCTCAGCAGAAAAAACACAAAATTTCACGGAAACATTGGAATTTGATAGCTACATTATATATATGTGGCAAAAGTCTTCTGCTGCCTCCACAGTGTTAGGATTAAGGTTTTGTTGCAGGGGCAACATTGAACACTGCACAATATTTCTTTGAGGTCCCTCTGCATTAGATATCTTAGCTTCTCATGAAAACCTGTTTCCCAGGGGCTAAGACTCCAGGTGTAAATTTAATTGCTCTTCAGAGGAAAGAGCCCATGGTGCCACAAAGCGTGCTCATAAAGCTGTGTTTAGGAAACAGGTAAGTGGGAGATTGTGGGACTGTAAAACCCTGCTCAGCCTCCAGTAGTCCCTGTGTGGCAGCCTGCCACAGTGCTGCACATGATCCAAAATTGTTCAGTAAGTTGATACCATTCTGCCTCAATTCATTAACGAGGATCTGTTGAGAAATAATCATTACAGACAATGAGGTCTCACATATTCTGATGGACTGAATTGAAACAATATATTTCCTTTTTAGTAAGTTCTCTCTCTTTCAAAGATGCTTCTTTTTTCTCTTTCTCTTTTAGTTCTTTTTTTCTGTTTGTTTGTTTTTTTCATGGAAACAGTCTACCTTTGAGAATGAGGCAGGGAAATATTGACTGGTCCTTGTGTTGAGTCACACAGTCGCTGCAGATGGGCTAGAACGAAATTCTCATGATAAAACATTTCTTGATCAAGTCATTGCCCAGCTTTCCCATACAATCCAGGTGAAATTCACGTAGTCTAACACAGGAATATGATGTTAGACATCCAGGCCTGAGCAAATCAGCCTGGTCACTCCTTATCCAGTGAAACTAAAGTAGCATTAGCAAAGAGGAATCCAGCTCAGCCCAAATAATGTGTCTAAAAGTGGTCAAATGAAACAAATTCTGAAATTGCCCGTTTCCCTCCATCAGCTATGAAACTAAATTAGGACTACCAGATCAAATTTAGAGATTTAATTCTGTTATGTCTAGACCAAGAAAAGAGGCAAAACCTCCTTCTTTTTTCTATATGTCTACCCAGAATATTCTAACATACGCTTAAGCTTCTTTCCGCTCAGCTTTTTAAAGCTTGTTATTCTGGGTGCATGCTAATTGTCATAAAACTGGTCCAAACTCAACAAGGGAGTGGGAAAAGGAACACACTGAACACCCATCTGCTTACCCCTTGCAGATCTTTGTAGGATGTCCTGACACTGAATAAAATTTTTGGCTCCAAAGCCTTTGAATTTTCCAAAACCAAATACCAAGACTGGATCCCACTTTCTTATGCCCACACCCTGATGCATATTTTTCCTAAGAAAATACATGCCTCATTTACTTATCCTTTTCTTGTCATCTAAAAATATACAAAAAGGTCTCATTTCAGTCACTTTCAAGTCAGCTTCCACAAAGTATTTTTTTAAACAAAAGACACTTCATTTGTGTCACCTCACTTAGAATTCAAGTAGTGTATGTTCTCAGATGAATCAGCTCATGGAGCCCAGAACTTCTTGATTCAAGGCCTGAGCTCCAGTACTTTTTCATAGGAGCAGAGCAAGAAATTCCAGCTCTGAAGAGAGGACCAGTCTCAGAACCACCTGTGTCACTGATGCACCAGCTCATCTCCCATGGAAGCCCAGCTCCACAGTTCAAATGGCAAAATTAGAATGAAAATTAAAAATCACCTCTTTGCCAACAGGGTGGTTGAAAACTGGAACAGTTTCCTGTAGGGGTGGTTGATTCCCAATATCTGTCAGTGTGTAAGAGGCATTTAGACAATGCCCATAGCAATGCACTTTAATATTTGGTCATCTCTGAATTGGTCAGGCAGTCAGGCTAGATGATTTTTGTAGGTCCCTTCCAACTGTAATATTCTATTCTATTCTATTCTATTCTATTCTATTCTATTCTATTCTATTCTATTCTATTCTATTCTATTC
>PYHW01010271.1:1721169-1758997 GCA_013186435.1 Turdus rufiventris
ATGCCAGGAGCTTGCCAGAGTTAAGAAATCTACAATAAGCACTGTATTATAGCTCAGGGGCTGTCATTAATTGAGTGGGAGAGACAAAAGTCCCTTCAGCTTCCTCACTAAACCAAAATGAATTCTTCTGTCAAGAACAATACAATAAATATAAGCCCCCTAATGGACTATTATTCTCCTCTCTTTCAGCTCATCCACATGAAAACCTAGAAAGAGGATGCTGCACTGCAGCATTGTCCATGATTGCAATGTCCCCATTCCTGCTGGAAACTCTTGCATTTGCCAGGCTGAGGCAAACAGCTTTCCTGAGTATGAAACATCTTCAACACACACACACAAATAAAGCCTAGCAGGGCTCACAGAAACCTACAAGTCACTGTTTCCTAGTCAATATACTCTGCATTGCTAGCTCAGTCTCCTGAAAAACTGAATCTTAGGAAGACTAAAATGATGCTGGAAAGGAGAAAAGCAGATGGAAGTGCACAAATTCTTCCATAATAGCACACCCCACAATGAATGTCTGCCCTGAGAAAATGAAGACTTTGAGTAACTAGGCTGCTCTCTTGATTTATGTCTGCTTCTGAATACCTGACTGGAACCACTACAATAAAAACACTTCCTATTTTCCTGGATTTAAAGAAGGTTGGACTTGATCTCATCAAATGAAAGCTGAGCTTCTATGCCCTCAAATGTAAAGCCTCCATATTATTTACATAGCTATAGTTTTCAGTAGCCTTTACAATCTATCTGTCTGTTTATGATGCCTCTAATCTTTAAAGGAACTAATTTAGTCAGAACAGAGAAATCAATAGCATGTGATTAAGTGCATCACTACCTGCCTGCCCTGTTAAAGGATGAGTTAAATTCCATAGTATCAAAATCTCTTCTTTAAAAGCTGAGTGTCATGAAATCAACCCTCCAGAACACCTGTATCCCACTACAGCAATAGGGCTGCCATTTTCAACAGTGAAATTCATAAAAACATTAGATCTCTGTCTTGACATCACACTCAGGTCTGGAACTAACTCCTAGAAGAGAAAAAAAAATTATCAGCCTTCAACCTATCAAGCTACTGTCCCCAGGGAAATCAAAACAATTGTATAGGTCTGTTACTATTTTGGAACTAGTGACAGTAATTGTCACTGACATGCCCTTTTTATGTTGTGCAATGTACCTGAGTAATGCTGAAATGAAGCCATAAGCAGAGAAAGATCCACCTTTGCTCTTCTTTCTGAGCACTTTGACTCTACAGGTCAAAGAATAACTATATTACTTGCTCTGATTACCTACAAGTGAAGAAGGAAACGCACAAAATGATGCCTATGGATGCTGAGATAGGCAAAGCACAAAGACAGAAAAAATCCTCTAGACACTAATGATCCTCACCAATGGACACAGCCAAGCCAAAGCCAGTTATCAAGCTCAAGCTACTTTTACGATTTCTTTGTCTCTCGTTTCCCTTCTGTGCAAGGTACAAATCCAACGTGTCATCATATTTCCTGTCACAGTCTGAATTAGGAAAATAGCTATGAGTTTTCTTTTTTTTTTTCCCCAGAAATTACAGCTGTAGAAATGAAGCTGTTACACAAAACAGCAAAGTTTCCTAAAAGCCACCAAAACACCTCTTGAATATAGAATTGTTTTTATCCAAAGCAAACACTGCTATTGCAGTTTCAGACTCCAAAATGGTATTTTAAATCTATAATACAGATTTATGCCTCCACAGTTCCATAACTTTCTGTAAAGAACTTGCAATCTTCAGTATTATTACTAACAGGGTTTCTATGGAAAATTCTTTTCTTCTTTGGAAGCCAATGACAGATTCAAGATTTTATATACACCCACATGGACATAAACACATTTTTTGGTTTACTGGATATATTCGCCTCCTCTCTGAGAGAAATATAAAAAAAGGCTGAGTGTGGAAAACTGTGAGAACAGAAAAGGGGCTTCCATAAACCAGGTATTATGCTACCTGCATGTTTCCAAACACTGCTTGGCACATCTGCCACCCTTTAGAGAAATACCATGAGGTTTCCACAGGTAGAGGTGTATACAGAAGCCTGAGCTATCCTGGCTTTGAGCCCACTGAAGATCTTCAGCTCTGCATTTCATCTGTGCAGCCCCACCAAAATTGATGCTCATGCACCTGGCTGATTGCTGGTCATTTCCTCAAAACCTAGCAGTACTGACCCAACAGCAAATACTTGCTTGATCTTTCTCCCCAGTCACTGGGGAAGATGGAAACACACCTAGTTTTCAGCCTTTCTCAAAAGAAGGGGATGAGTGATAGACACAGCAGCTTGTAAGTGGATAAAGAAAATAGGCTGCAACTTTTCATGCATAATAAAATAATGACTGACTGAAGGATATTATTTAAATGTACAGGTGCAAAAGATTGCTAGTGACAAAGCCTGACTTTGACTGGACAATACAATGCAAACAATAATACTAAAAAAAGGAACAGCAGCAGCTACATCAGTAAGAAAGATGAAGATCAGAAATACATTGTTTTCCAGAACGGAAATTGTGACTGGAACTAAATAAGCAGAGTAATACACATGCTTTACTTAGTGGCCTGCTGTGTAAGACAGCGCTTCAGCAGCATGGAATTGTTAACTTAAAGAGTTGCTTTGACATTGTTCAACCTTGTGTGAGGATACTATATTTAGCATTACTCCAAATGTTAACAAAGCAATTGAAAGGAATGAACTAAAATTAAGAATTTAAATAATATTTAGAAAAATATGTGCCAATTAGAAACAAAAAACTCCTAGTTATTGTAAAGTGTTGGTTAATGAATGTATAGGCTAAACATGAATAATAGGAAATGCATTTAATGGTGGAAGCCTTTAAATAACTGGGAAATAAATAATAGTGTACTAAGCATTATGCCACTTAAAAAACCAGTAGGTATTATATACCCTCCATGAGTTTTGAATATGTCATAGAATGCTAGGAATTACACATTTAGAATCATAAGCATTTGGCTATTGCCTCTGAAATAGACATATCCTTCTAAGAATATCTAAAACATAAGCATCATGTATGCAATCAAATTAATTCTGACGTTGAAGGCTTTGTGTGACCTTAAGGAAATGCAGGCAAAGTACCTCCAACGCATCTGAAATCTACTGCAGCTGTCAATAAATCATAAGATGCATGAGCTTTGAGAAGAGACATTCAGAGCCTGAAACAACTGGAAGAAAGTACTGGAAAAAAAATTATATGTATATGTATATGTATATGTATATGTATATGTATATGTATATGTATATGTATATGTATATGTATATATGCACCATTTTCAGACTTTCCTTCTTACCCCTGTAAAGATTGTTGGCAATGCTCAGTTAAAAGTTTTAAATTAGAGAGAATGATGAACAAAACACTAATAAATTAAAATACATGCAATGCTTTCGCTGTAAGTGAACCCTGCATAAACAAAGTGTATACAAAGCAATTTCATTTCCTCAGAGATCGTGACATTTATAAATTACTCTCTTATAAAATGAGATTAAGGCTGCTAAATGACCCGCACAGGCACATTTTACTCCAAAATGAGATCCATAACTCATAACATGATATTGGTATAGGGATATCCATAGAATACTCTGATCCTTTACACTCCAGTAGGTTTCCAATAGCAGTGCCGGCTTCTGTCATGTTTCCTTTGTACATTTCTTTAGTCAGAGAAATATAGCACAGCAGTAGTTCCAGAAACAGATTTCACAAAACACACATGAGATGCACAGAAACCCCTGAGGCATTGTTCCTCCTTGTCAAGCAATCAGTGTTGCTCCCAGCCACAAGTTATTTCACAGCTGTGGCAAAANAAAAAATTTAAATATACACACTCTGGTGTGAAGGCAAGAAGCTGAAGTCCTCAAAAAACTGTATCCAAACCCATGTACTTTACTAAATTATTAGCTTTTGTCTGTATTAAAATGGCACTACCCACCAAGTCAAAAGCAAAAGACTTTGCGAAAGTCATGGTATAAATACAGCAAAATGTTGCATCCCATTTGAACACATCATCCAGCACATATTTATCCTTTCAATACCACTCTGAGGTAGAAAGGTGTCCTCCTCATGTTTTAGTGGGGGATGTAAGAGAGATGCTTTGTGTATCCCAACCCTCCAGAAAATCTACAGAAGTAAGAGGAACATTCTTAGTCTCTGCTGTGCCAGCTACCATCCTTCATGTTACATCCAGCTAGATTTCTAATGTTTAAATTTGAAAATTTGGTACAAAGCATATGACAACCCATATTAGCAGTAGTGGATTTTTGTTTGCTTTTTTACAAGGATTTTCTGAACAGCTGGATTTACTATAGTTTTCAGGCACAGAAGACGCTGTGTTCCGATCTCTGAAGGTTTGGTCTGAGTTATCAGAAAGCAGCTTTTGGGGGGCCAGTTGTGGTTTGAGTTCATTTTTTGTTGTTTTGATGCAAACATATAATCCAACACAGTAACAAAATTTCACAAATTTCAAAAACCAAAATACCCCACTTTGCAATATTAAGAATTCTAGTGTTTGATCTGTTTAGCTCCCACAATTCAGAAAAAGACACTTACAAAATTATGGTACGACTTCTGCAGAGTTCCTATTTTTAAAAGAAAATGTTAGTTCTATCAGTTAACATGTTAAATGAATATTCTGCTATTACAACATTACAGAATACTTATATTGGGAAATATCCAGAAGCTTCAAGGAGCCAGTAAATAAGTATCCCAAAAGGATACTGTAAATATTGCTTGAGAATGTCATGTACCAGTTGTAGTACACAGTACATCACACTGCAGTTATAGGTAATTAAAACCATGGACTTCTCCTACGTTTTCTATTCCCAACTCAGACTTTCTCTTCCTGACTAACTTCTGTGAAAACACCCTACTGGTCCTTTAAATTCCAATCCTTGAATCTGTAAAGGAAACATATGCAGTGATGATCCTGAGTCTAAGATTTTTCAGCCTGGTCATGAACACTGCTAGATAACTTAGTCAAGCAGCAAGTCTCTGACAAGAAGGCAAGTATTTGCCAGTGAGAATTGCCATTCTTTGGACAGCTTTATAATCAGAACTACTAACAGCTGTGCTTGAAACCAAGCTTTGGCTTCACTGCATTAAGCTTTGCTCACCACTCCTCTTTCCAACACAAGAACTGGTAATGGCACACACTGTTTAAATCCCCTTCAATTTACCCTGTCATATTTTATTCCAACAACATAAACTGTGATATTGCAAGATACTGAGTGTTATAAAGTACTGAGTGACTTTTACTCCTATGAATGTCAGTAAAAGTTCAGTTTCTTACAAAACTGGGCTCATATTCCCTATCTTCTGTGAACAAATAATCCATGAAAACAAACAAAAAAATCTAACATGCTGCATTAAGTATATTTCCATGGCAAAGTATCAAAGTGTTCTTGCAGACATTGGCAATTTCTGTAAATATTTTGCCAACCATAAAGTGAAAGCTATTAGCAGATTACAGACCTGCAATTCAACATGCAAATTCCCAGATCTAGTGTATTACTTATGGTTCACGAGCTTGAAGTGAAATCCAGAGAAATTTTAAGGATCTGTTATAAACTCTAGCAGACTTGGTATGAAGTGCTGCACAGAATGAACTTTCTTCAGATCACTTTCTTTTGATGTGAAGATGTCACCAAGTTTGCAATAACCTCTATCCTTCAGGATTTCTATCCTTATACTTCAGCTATACTGAAGTGGACATAGATGCAATGGTACTGTTATCTATGCTTCCCAATACTTTTAAACAATTTAATGTTGTATTTTCAAATACATTTGATTTTCCAGTGAGCATAGTACATGGTGTGACTTCAGCTGTTGCTATCTGCATCTATATTATCTAAATACTAGCCTGAAAGATTTCTGCTTACAGACATGCACTGAACGTGTCTGTATGAGGCTGTATATCTTACTTATTCGAGATAAATAACTGTGTTGGGAAATAAAAAAATGAAATTTGTATTTATAAAAATTTAAACACAGAAGAATACTATTGTGTGCTAAAAGAGAAAGGCTATCGTACAAAACTTTTGGTACTCAAGTACATATGAGTAATGCTTTCATTACCTACATTGTCATGTTGTAAAAAATAAACTATGATGGAGATGTAGCCACTTCATAGAATCTGATATATAGATGATGTTTTAAAGCAAATTCAGGCAAAATAATTCTTGCACAATTTAATTGCACTTAGGTACTTCTCTGTAAAGTGAAAAAGGCAAATTTCAGTGGAATTCATAAAAGGAAGATAATCTTATCACCTAAATTCTGCCTGACCCCTAAACATAATTTTTTTTAAAAAGGTCCTGTATTTAGAAGTGCCTTATTTAAATAAAGATCTTTTTTATTATTATTTTCTTTGTGCCTGATGGCCAAAACTGTCGGCATCTATTGATATGCCTACCTGTTGAATTATTTATATTGTAAGTGCAATATTATAAAAAAACAGAGCCCGAGGCAAAGAACACTTTGCAACAGAGCCATATTTATACTCATCTGAGAGCCAAGTGGAAAAACCACTCCTGAATATTTATTTCAAACAAAATATAATTTAAATAACTCAATGGGGAATAATATCTATGCCTGATAATTAAAAAAAAAAAAAAAATTCTAAGTGCAACCAGTTAGATTTGACAAACTTAATGCAGTGATAACCAATGTGTGAGAGTTTTCTAGATGAAATATAGAAATTTCTGTTTCCAATTACTAAGAATGGAATTTAAAAAAAAAAAAAAAAAAAAAAAAAGGAGAAAAATAATATTCCAGCACTGTCTGTTGGGAAAAATGACCTGTCAGATCTGCGACAGTCTGGCAGCATTTTGGAAAATCCTCAGATTTTTCTAAGTTATGCTAAGATCCGGTTCATCTGTCAGCAGCATAGCACCAACACCAACCATTTACTACAAGAAAGATGCTGTATTTAAGTTGAAATTCTCATTGGACTGCTGGTGTGCTCCACACTCCCAGTGGTCCCATGGCTGAAGTTGTGTGCCAGGATATCACTGGAGAGCCCCTCTGGCTGTGTGAGCACAGGGTGCTGCCCACAGGTAGGAGACTGTGCTGTGCCACAGGACAGCTGAACAGCACTCAACTGCTGGCCACTCAATGGGCCACAGCACAATCTGGACTGGAAGGCACCTCACAAGGTTTCTGGTCCAACCTCCCCCACACAGCAGGGTCAGCTCCAAGATAATGCCAGGTTTCTCAGGGCATTGTCCAGTTATCTTTACAATACCTCCAAGGATGGAGCCCACATAACCTCTAGGGGCAGCCTGTGCCCCTGAGTTCAGCACACAGTGGGTGCCTACAGTCAGCAACTGGCCTGAACTTTATTGCCCACATACACATCATATACACATCACAGGCACTTTGAGCCCTCAAAAAAAAAAAAAAAAAAAAAAAAAGATTGGCCTTGTCCTTCTCCCTCCACACTGCGCCAGCCAGTAATCAGAGAATCACAGGATCACAGAACAAGCTGAGCTGGAAGGCACCCACAAGGATCATCGAGTCCAGCTCCCAGCCCTGCACAGCACCATCCCCAAGAGTCACACCATGAATCACAGCGTATGAATCTCACCTCCCCCTCAGATGTAGTAAATGCAGCTCTTCTGCAGCACCAGGACTGCCTCCTGACAGAAGTACCTTATTAACTGAAACTTCAGGAGAAAGGGAAATCTGGACACACCTGAGTTACACATTCATATACTAAAAAAAACCCTAAATCAATATTAATCATGTCTTTGAGCCTGTCCTTATTAATCATGTCTTTGATCCTGTCCTCTAGTGAGCAATTTTTTTAAAGTAGCTTCCATGGATAATTTCATGTGTGCAGGTGTGACTCTTTTGGTTTCACTCTCTCAGGAACCGATTATTTTCACTATCTCTTAGAGAATTAAATCAGCAAGACAATGGCAAAGAGAATCAGGTCCTTATTTACAAAATAATCCATAAAAGCTTCTGTTAATATAAAAGCAAACAGGATTTCTTGTGAACTTAACTTGGTTAAATAACAGTGTTTTCTAATGAATAACACAAAAGAAATACACAATAGTATTTTCATAATGCATCTAAAGTACTAGTATGCTGCAAGTTTTTATACAAGTCATGTAAGGGACATAAGGCATTAACAGGGAAATTATTTCATCTGTGGTTAAGGACTCCAACCCACAGTCTGAAAGGCCTCTTTGCTTATGTCAGCTACATGTTACTGTAATGGTCATGACTCCTCTCTGATTTAGACTACTTATTCCAGATTATATTAAATCAAAATCTTGGCATATTGTCCATCAAGATCACTGCATTTAAGAAAAAATGCAGACTTTTAAAACTCAAAGTCAGAGCTTCAGCCTTTTTGATGACTCCTTTTTATAATCCTATTACAGTAATTTCACGATTATAAGCCGCACCTGATTATAAGCCGCACTACTGGGTGTCAGCAACTTTTTATTCTTTATCCATATGTAAACTGCACTGGATTATAAATCGCACTTCCGTGCAACAAAGTAACCAATTTGTAACAATCACACGATTGCAGGTTTTACTGGCAGGTGCTCAATTTGCCACCGCTGCTCCCCCCGCGGTGCCAGCAGGAGCCAAGCCCACCTTTCCCCGGGCTGGGGCCAAGCCTACCTTCCCCCAGGCGGGGGTGCCAGCAGGATGGAGCCAAGCCCGCCTTTCCCCCGGGCTGGGGTGCCGGCAGGATGGAGCCAAGTCCACNTTTCCCCCAGGCCAGGGTGCCAGCAGGATGGAGCCAAGCCCACCTTTCCCCCGTGCCACACTGCCGGTGGGACCCCGCCTCCCCCTGTCGCGCAACAGAGTAACCAATTTGTAACAATCGCGCGATCGCATGTTTTTCTGGCAGGTGGTCAATTCCCGGCTCACACTTCCACATTGGGAAATTTCTGAACTTTGTTCATCTATTAGCTTGTTCTCTGGAGTACAAGCCGCACTTCTGGGTTCAGACCAAAATTGTAGTCAAAATGGTGCAGCTTATAATCGTGAAATTACTGTAATTTGTTTTCCAGAACCGTCTCAGCTATGGAGGGATGATGCTCTGTTCTATGACTTTTCACCTAGCCATACATAAAGAAGATATCTTTTCCAACAATTAGTGCAAAAACAAAGGTAGACAAAAAGGAGAGGTTTGCCATGTAGGCTGCACGCAACTGTAATTAAGCCTGGGAGTTAAAATAGGGATTTCAGTTTCTCCCTAAGGAAGCCATTCTTCAAGTAAGACTCACACAAAGGTTAGCCTTCTTTTTCTAATTGCATGAACAGAAAATGTTATAGAAAGACCATTTTAATTATAACTACATTCATTTCTATCAAATCTACAGTTGTACACACTTATAAATGTGAATTCAATAAGGTTCACCCTCCTTTTTCAATTCTTACGAACAGCCTGAAGGCTCACCTTTTAATTGCACCTCTTGACATGTCAAACCATGTACAGGTATTGTGTTCCAAGGCACCAGCGCATAATGAAGCTGTAGAGCACCATAAAAACCACATTCTGCCATAAAGCTCTACATATGCACAGATGATGGCACATAGAATCTCTTTAAATTCTCCTTATTGCCTTCCAGACTGTGAAAAGATGATGCACATATAAATACCTGTGTATGTTTATGTGTGTGAGGATGTGTGCACACACACACACAGACCAGCAGCACAAAGGACTGGGTATTGGTCTGTCTGGAGAAAGGACAACAGACTTCACTTGATTTTCCTTACTACAGTAGAACTGATTAATTGGCTTCTCAGCTGGTGAGGCCTGCACCTCCCTAGAATGTTTGCACTTTCATCACCACTCAGCTGCAGATCAGCAACTTAATCTCTAAAACAGAGTGAATAGCAGGTGAGACAACTTAATGGAGCACATCTCCATACCCATCTTGATTATCAGATTTGGTTTTGGATTACATGCATTTTCCAGGCAATATCAGGTTCAAGGCCCTAATCCCTACTTTTAAAGATCTCAATGACTGAGTATCAAGATATCTCATAGTTCAAATACTGTGAGGATTTGGCAAATTTTATCCTTTTGGCAGAATGGAACCTTGTACAGTAAAGTTTTTCTCAGTGAATTGCACCAATACCAGAGATGGGGTTGACCTGCCACTTTCAATGCAAGTCACATTTCTTTCAATCATCTCTAGCAACCCATATGCCTCTATTTGAGAAATCATGAGAGTTAGTTGGGCAATTTTAAATTTGTATTTTAGAAAAAAGATGACATGGCTAATATAATGTACAGTATATAATGTTACATCCATTATACATATGTTATAATGCTGCAATTATAGTATTATATTTTATTAAGATGTCATACTAAACATTAATAATCTTTAATGCATTCCATGTTGAAAAGAGTAACAATTAAAGATAGCATTGTGGTCAGTCACCTTTGCTTAGTCAACAAATGCAGTGCTTTGCTTAGATACAGTAACTGATAAATGCCATTTTTCATGGGAGGAACATGGTAAATTAGCCACAACTACAGCTTTTCCATGTCTTGTACATGCCCATCCACATCTGCCTATGTCCACAGAACAAAGAACTAGCAAAGCACTGAGAGATGTACTCACTACCTAAATATAGCCTAATTTTTTTATCATCCCTGTCCAACCAGACTAATCTTAGTTAGACATAATGATCACTGCCCAGCTAGAACTGGATCAAATGAGGTGCCCTGAGCAAAAACTCAGAGCAGAAGTCACTCTCTCACTGCTGGTTGCACATACTGACTGCACTGCTCCATCTAATCTCATGCCTTTACAATATTTTAAAGTGTCTGTTTTTCAGAGAAGGTTTACCAAGATGTTTTGAATTCACCTCACTTTTACACAGTGGATTAGAAAGCTTTTCCCAGAACAAAATGAAATAAATCATCCTTGCTATTTCACTTTCTTTTCATTTAATCCTCAATTCACAAAATTGGGTCATTTTCAATGGTTTTACCACATGAAACAGTAAGGAATAATAATAGCCAGCAATTAAGTCAAATTTAGCACTTATTACTCAACAAGAATTGCCTAGGAACAGAACATGTTTCCCATAAATGCACTCATTGTTCAAAATTCTTTTATGCATTTGCATCCTCTCCTACAGATATTTAATAAGCTTCTCATTGCAAGAATGTATTGCAGAAGTTGAACACTCACAACTCAAAATTAATTTGACAGAGCTTAAACTGAATGTCTTTTACTGATTACACAAGCATACCTCATCTGATCTGCAGTATGTCCATTCACGAGTCTGAATTCCATCTTTACTTTTCACTAATATTCCCAAAAATCATTAAAAACAGTTTTTTTAACTACTTCTATGAGTAACCATGTTCTGAAAAGATTCAAGCTACCTAAAGCGGGAGATAAACCAGCTTCACTGAGCCCTGGTCTGCCTTTGAGCACAAATCCAAGTGGCTATATACGTAGAAATCAGACTACAAAGTACTAAAGATGAAAAATATGGTGTGTTTGACATGAAATTAAAATCATTCTGCTTCTCTTCTGTATGTGCAAATGAAAAATACGAGCTACTGTCTTGATGTGACCCACACTCAGTGTCAAACATTGATGATTTCATAGCAAACACATAAGTGATTCATTTTGTATTCATCAGCTTTGATGTGCTGTCTGGCCTCAAAGACCCCTCTAAAATATGCACAAAGGCTGCAGCACTAGACATGCTTTTCTGCACCATTATCTTTGTCAAGCCATAGTATAACCACTCATCTACTACAAAGTTGAGGTTTTACATCTCTCACTTTTTAATTTCAGTTATAACTTGCTGAAGAAGTCAACATTTCCTTACAATACAAATCACAGGTTGAATACTCATTACATGATCAAAATAGAAAGCGAGGAGTTAGAATAGACACACTGTATTTATAAAATCCTTTGACTGTACCCATCTTCAGTTTCCTAGCACAGAGAATCAAGCCTTTAAGTTAAAAATAGTCTTAAAATCTTTGGTCTTTAAGTTAAAATTAGCACTTGAAAACATTCATGCTCTGGGAATTATAGCTCAAGCAACAAATCTCACCATTTCAGTTACAACATGTGACAACGCTCCCCTGCAACACCCAAAACTTCATATAATGGGATGTTCCCTGTTAGGCAGAGCCTCAGGAGGCGTAGCAGCTCCAGGTTGGGCGTAACGTGGGCTCTGAGCCTGGAGCTGGAGCACGGTGCCACAGACGCTGTACTACACATCCAGCCTCCATCCCACAGGTTTGGGGAGCAGTGTCAAGATGACAGTGCCACATGGTTATAAAGTAAATCTGCTCCAGGTCCTTGAGGCACATGTCCAGCCCATACGTTGTTCCAGTTCCTGGCCCTCATCCCGTGACTTGTGCAATTCTCAACTGTACAAAACAGGAGTGTAGTCAGCAGATAGATCAGATTTGGTATTTGTGCTTTGCACAACTGCAGGAGCCCTCACCCCATGCACAGCAGCAAAGGAGTCAGTCTAGCATCCGTTACTCCAGGTTGTTCAGCACCTCAATCTCACTGTCATTTATTTGCAGACTGGTAAAAATGAACAGAATGTTTCATTTCTAATGTGGTTTGGATTTCCCAATCTGACCATGGAACAAGTGAGGCCGTGAAGTTCAGTCTCCCAGCCACCATTTGGCACAAACCAAATCACTGTACTGACCAAATCTCTGTACATACCTTGTTGGCTTACATAGCCATTCATCAGAACTGACTACAAGTAATAATACTGGATAACTAAAATTTGTTCTTGTCTTGAAATAAACAGGAGTATGTGCGAGAATATAACAGAAAAATGAACTACACCATACTTCACTTCTAAATGCAATAAAAATGTGCATAGGATTTTTAATATCAATAGACTGATACCTAGAAGGGCTAATTAGATATTTTGTACAAAATTCAAATAAATAAGGGACTAAATTACCTCTTTAGCACTAAATATCACAGTAATGGAGAAATACTCTAAAATGTATTGCCTCCCATTTTCTTTCAAGTTGCAAATTTCATCAAATTATACAGGGGTGTGTATAACTATACACACACACAGTATTGCCAACCTCACAAGATTATAACGCACAAGCAAAATTAGTGTTATTACGAATATTATTTCCAAACTGTTCATACCCCTTTCCTCATCTCACATTTTTCCCTATGGGATCTGATTACATGCAAATAGAGGGTAAAATAGGGAAATACAGAGATTCTGGGCACCTGCTACACTTTCTGCATTGCTTCTCTTTCCCTCACTTCACCCTACATAATGGGAAAGGATGGGTGAGGAGATGCAGCAGGCTTTTTGGTTTGCCACACAGGTTGTCACTCCTGGGGCAGCAGGAACTGGTGCAGGCTATTCAACACCTGCCTCCACTGGAAGCATTCTGCATGCCAGTCCAAAGCCTTCTTCCACTTTCCTGCACTGGCAGCCATCCCACCCTCTGCAGCCAGCACTGAAGCAGAACTGCTGAGCTGTCAGCAACTTCTCACAAGAGGCCAATTTTTACACCGCATAATTGTAGGAAAAAAAAAAAAATCACGAGAGTTGGCAACCCATGTTAAATTTGCATGCATATCTGATTAGCCGTGTCTTTAGAAAACACAGTCTTACAAAATATTGCAAAATTATTCATTTCATTTTTTTAAAGTCTGGATTGAATTCTGTCAAAATATAAAGCCCGTTTTCTTCTCCCTTCCCTCCCTCCAAGTGAGTATAATCCAATTTTCCTTTGAAACTGTAAGATTTTATTTCACATTGCTTGGGAGTTATGAGCAAAAAGAGAAAAACAGTAATAGGAGTGAAAAAGGAATTTGCCAGCTTCATCTTTATTTAAGAAGCCAGGGAATGAAATAGAACACTTCCCCTACAGTTAGTCCTCTTCTTCCACCCACTTCTCTAGAATATATCTAGAAGATAAGGCTCCAAACTGATTAATCAAAGCTTATGGAAGTCATTCTTGGGGGCAGTTTTATATATCCCCTACATACCCTCAGCCTGAGTTCAAACTACTGAGATCATGATACAGGAAAGGAGCCAGGGTGTTACAGATCTAGGCACAGATGGGAGACCTGCTCTAGCTCACCTACACAGCTGGTGTCAGAAGGCCAAAACCATAACTGCCATCCAAGCTGGAGAGTGGAGCTACCGTGAACTCAGACAAGATTTTCATGTTTTCCAGACTGACTGGGACATATTTTCTGACACTGGAAACTAGGCATTGCAGGAAGATTGAGGCAGCAGAGTTGAGGTCACGTTTTCTGACCCTGCAAAAGAATTTGGTTCTGACATGCTGCTGTTTCACCTTTATCTGTGAAAGCTTGAGTGATAAATGCTGTATTTCACACTGTGACTGCCAAATATCCATTTCATGTGGCAGTCTCAGCTCATGTCTTGGCCCCTTTCACCCAGGAGCCACAAGGGACCACCCCAACCCATCCCTTCTCCCCAGGGAAGTCAAAGTAAGGAAGAACAAACACTTTCATCACAAGAGGAAGGACCCAGTCTTCATCTTTACCTGCCAAGCTACTGCATGTAAGAATGCCTTTCCAACCTATCCCCTTCTCAAGCCTGCATCAAGAGCTTTTTTCCCGGTCAAACATTAGTAAGCCCCCTTGAGCCATCTTCCCAATTACTGAGCCCTTGCAACAACCAGAAACTTCCAGCAAGAATAAAAAAAAGCTGATTTCCATGATCAAACCACCTGCCTTCATTTCCCCTTCACTCCACCTTGCTCAGTGCCTTTCTGGCATCCATGGCTCAAGGAGCAGACTCTCCAGCACATGTCCCTACTGTACAGCTCCAGTGCTCAGGCAAAGCTCAGTGCTCAGACAGTGAAGACAAAGAATAAAATATAATCAGGAAGCAACACAAAACAAAAACCATGTGTGAGGCTGTCCTTTCCCTTCTCCTGTGGTTCCAGAGGCAGGCGTTCTTTATTTCATAAATGTGCAAACTGCCAAATATTGCCATGAGAAAAGCTGTATCAAACTGGTTACATTTTCTTTACAATAATTCAGGCAGAATTTTGAATGATGTATTCTGCTCAAAGTGAAATATCTGAGAACTGAAGCCATTTTTTAAAAGCAGTAGCTAAAAAAAAAAAAAAAAAAATCAGATTTCATTTCAGGACTTCCATACAATGGCTTGGGTGTGTTTGTGTAACACTTCTGAAAAGGACAAGAGAGGAAAAACCAGGCTTTACTTCAGGAAGTAAACCACTGCGGTGGTTACACTGATTTTTTCCCCAGTACTTTGCAACACAGTTGCTTATGTACATTTGAAAACACTGAGCAATTAGATACTAAGCTATTATGTGTCCAAAGCAGGGCCACAAGGATTGTGAAGGGTCTGGAGAAGAAGCCTTACAAAGAGTGGCTGAGGTCTCTTCATCTGTTCAACCTGAAGGAGACTGAGGGGACACCTCACTTCATTCCACGACTTCCTCAAGAAGAGAAGCACAGGGGTAGGTACAGATCTCTCTGCTCTCTCAGCCAGTGACAGGACTCAAGGAAATGGCATGAAGCTGAGCCAGGGAAAGTTTAGGCTGGATATCAGAGAGAGCTTTTCCACCCGGAGAGTGGTGGGGCGCTGGAACAGGCTCTTCAGGGAAGTGGTCACAGCATCAGCACTCAAAACATGTTTGGACAATGCTCTCAGGCACATGGTGTGTCCCTTGGGGATGGTGTGGTGCAGGGCCAGGAGGTGGATTTGATAATGAAGGGTCCCTTCCAGCTCAGCATATTCTATGATTCTATAAAAACAAGCCTTCCATAAAGACTTCCTATTGGAGGTAGAAAGCACAAGCTAATAAGCCATTCCCAGTGTCATAAATAAAATCCATTTGCCTCTGCAGTGAAACATCACCTTTCATTTTTATTGTCCTCTTATGGCTTTAAATAACATGGTCACCATAGTTCATTTTTTTTGTGGTGAAACTTCATGTTTAAGTTCATAAAAACAGAACATAAAGTTTTTCCACTAAGAAAATACTGTGCCTGGTAATGCTGACACATAAGGGATAAAGCAGGAAACAATAGAAAAATAAAGAAAATCTGTGAAGAAATGAACTATGAATCCTGCATACTTTTGTCACTTTAAAACAGTAGCTGTAAATTCAAACTGAAACAGCAACCATTTCTCTTGTCAAAGTCCTCAGAGCCTCTGTAGTTAAGCAAGTGGCAGTCCTCAACCTTGAAAAGAGTTTGGACCCTGAACTCCTGGTGAGGAACTGCACCCTACATTAACTACTTTCTGCATAAGGAAAGTTATGCTCACACCAGTGAAAAGATGGCATGAAGTACTTGGTATCAGTTTGCGTTCATCAGGGGTTTTTTTCAGCTCCAGATGAGCACCAGTTTCAGAAGGGTGTAGACAGCTTTGGTGGTAGCCACTTGGATGTTTATGTATTGCACTCTTCAGCACACCACGTAATAGGAAACATTATTCACTTGGCCACAGTGCAGCACAAGTACACAGAGACAGCTTGATTTCTAATCACACCTGAGCTAATAAGTCCTCCTGGGACTTATTATTGTCAGCTTGAGCTGTCTGGAAACATCTTGCCCATATTTAAAAAAACTCTCAGTCAATCCTCTGAAAAGGTCTAGTGCATCCATGAAGTAGAGGAGACGTCTGCAAAAGCACCACAGAAAACCTCAGACTATGTTTTTCTAATAGACTTACCAGAATTTAGCAGCTAAAATCTCTGGCTGTGCTGTGCATGCTTCAGCCCAGGATTTTGATTGGTGAGTAAGGAGGATTTTCTCTCTGGTTGCTCCTAACCCCTTTCCCAAGCTGCCTGTGAGGTACTCCCTACTGTGTGGCTCCAGTGCTCAGGTAAACTCAGTGCTCAGGCAGTGAAGACAAAGAAAACAACCAATAGGCAGTCAAGTGATTAAAGCCCTACATGAACAAAATTAATACATATAATGGAGATCAGTTAAGAAGAAAGTTAACAACTCTACACACCCAAGGTTGCTTTATACCCAGGCTTCTTACTCCTCCCTGGTACAACGCCCTTCAAAACTAAAGGATTTAATCCTGCTGAGGTTGTTGAAGCATTACAGCTTTCTAAAGTCAATTAGACCTAACATTTGAATGCTTGATTTTGCAGCTTCTTTTAATGAATTTTAATTTATTTGTTTGTTTTAATGATGTATTGACAAACATCTTCAAGCAGCAACAAAAACAAGCTGAAAACAAGCGCTGTGTTTACACGCACCCGGTTTAACTTGCCTCACATCCCTGGGAGCTATTTACTTTTTTTTCAGATATCTGGATGCCAGAGTATTGAAGGTAGTGAACAAAGAACGGTTTTAAGGTTAAACCACTGAAAAATAAGTCTCTGTTCTTAGAAAGAGTATTATACAAATATGTTAAATCATTATGTTTTCCTAGTCCTCCTTTTCTTAGTTCTAAATAAATAGAGGTTAGTAAGACTACTTTAACCCACAGAAATTTTGGATGTAATAATTAGCACCTGCATAATAATTTATGATCAGTGATGGATACAACAAAGTAAAGCAATTAATTTTTATTGGTTGTATTTTCTATAGTGCCACTGAAAAAAAACCTGCATGTTGCAGACTGGAATTTCTATATACTAAGTAGCAACCAAAGGAATACAGAGCTCCTGGTGCATGCCCTGTTCTCTCAGAGCCTTCAGCACACCACTTCATGGATACATCAAATGGAACTAATTTTAAAGGGGAAAAAAGAAGTGAAACTACTACACATCTTATAGTTTCCATAGCACTAATTACCTTTACATTTTGTCTCCTCTCAAAAATATGCTTGGAATTATCAATGAAACCCGCCAAAAATTTCTACCCTTTTCTTCTTAAATTCACTACAGTTGCAAAATATTCCTGAGTTCTTTTGATTACTTCTATTCATACAGAAAAAAAAAATGTAATGCACTTGTTTCAGATATTATATTATGTGGCAGTCCTGCTAGGAAGTAAGTGCTGTTGTGACAGAAGGAAATCTCCACAGCATCACTGATGTGAAAGAAACCCTTTCAGGTTTCAGCAGCTGAGACACTTTCTATGGTGAGGGTGTGGCTAATTTTTCTCCTGAGGCTGTTGATATCTTGCTGCAGATCCACTAGCTTAAACGTAGGAGAATTGTCAACATTGTGCCCACATCAGATAGAGACATGCTTATGACTCCTGGGCAATTTTCTTTCACATGCTCATAGAGGGAAGGTTGCAGCCACAGGAACTGGGGCATGGCTTCTTTTCTTTGTTCTCCCACTGCCATCTCAGCCATCCAGATAAGGAGTGCATGTCTGCAGTGAGGATGTTTATTTACATCATATGCCCCTGCATTATCTTTGTGCCATAGCCAAGGAACTGATCTGAAAAAAAAATACCAGAAATACTAGAAAAATGAGTGGTCCCATTTCTGCAGCAGGCAGGAGGTGGTTCTTTGTTCCCCCACTTTGTTGATTTCCAAAGTTGCCCTCACTCAAGCATAAACAGCTGAAAATACATGCTGGTCTTTCTGCCCACATTGCACGTGCTGTGTTCAAGTCATTTGTATATCAACCACATCCATCTTTGAACAGATGCTCAGAGTGCAGTAGAACAGGTAATATTGCTTCCACTTGTGTAAATATTGTATGTTAGCAACTCTGTGTGAATTACAGCCCAAATTCTGAAAGATGCTAAAATCCCTCACCATCCATTTACCTGCTTAAATGCACAAGTAGGGACCGTTAGAAGTCACTGCTTGTCAAATATTTTAAACAACATCCTGTAACTTGTTATTTTAACTTCTGCAACATTTGACAGTAGTGTACATTGTCAGCTGAGCAGAGGGAATGAGGACAACCGGAAACTTTAATTGCCATTTAAGCAGAACTCACCATTACAGTGCAGGGACGAATGAGGAGCAAAAAATGTATAACAATACTTAAAAAAAATATTACCAAAAAATTAGGTTGAGCTGTCAACTTCAATTGCTATCCATATTAAAGCAGAGTACTTGCTTTGCAGTTGTATCCCACATCCCATTAGGAATCTGTGAATTAGGTGCCTTTTTAATCAGCAGAATTGCAGCACTCCATGTGACACCAGGGATGGATTTGTTGTAACTGGAAGAAACAGAGTATTATTTTATATCCTACAGTCCATGGCTCTGCCTCTAGCCTTCTGACTACTGCAGAAACAGCAGAGACATGGCTTTTCCCACCTTGTCAAGAATCAACCTCCTGGACATCTCTCCATGCCCAGAATAGAAGAAATAAATTTGTGCCAGCCACTCTGCAGGAAGATGAGGGAGAGAATGAGCTAAGCACTACTTTGTCCTTGGCATGCCAAGTGCAGAAACAAAGTATAATCTCACCCTTACCATATGAATAGCACATCTTGAATGAGTGCACATTATTGTACACGGATTTTCTTCGGATGTGTCTGGCACCGTCAGCATGTAATTTTTGTGCTTTTTTTCTATGACCATGGCAACACTATACCAAAGCAGAGGACTCAATAATAAAATCTTACCCTTTGTCTCTTCATGTGTGAGAACCTGAATTTGGACAGAAAGCAGTAAGTACTGTGGGGTGCTGGGATGAAGAACTGTGACCATCTAAAACCCTATTTTAATTGTGTGGTGACATTTGTCTAAATCACTTCTGTCCCTGAAAAAGGATTCCAAGCAAGACAGGTTTCCAGTTTTGTTTCTAAAATTGAAGATGCATATGACCACAACTCTATGCCCCTCGTATGGGTACTGTGCCCTATTTAGTTTATAAGAGAGAACAAGTCACTGATAAGAAAAATGAAGCATTACCTTCCTGTTACCTCTGGAATGTTTTCAAACACTGATGAAAAATAACCCAGAAATTTACTTAGGATCAAAGTTAGCTAGAGTCAAAGTGAGTATTTCTAGGTTTTAAAAGACATTGCTAAGATGAAATACTTTCCTTATCTCCTACTGAAATACTTTCCCGTTTATTTAAGTAAAAAATCATAGGTTGAAATAGTAATAAATGGAATAGAATAGAATAGAATAGAATAGAATAGAATAGAATAGAATAGAATTCGCTCAGATATAATAATTTCTTAGTTTCTCAAGCATAAATCAAATAACTGGATTATTTGCAGGAACAATTAATCACAAAAAAAAAAAAAAAGGATTTGTAGTTAGCATCTTCATTGGCTAAACACAGACAGGCCTTGAGCATGCTATTTTTGATTTAATAAGATTTTTGAATGACTGAGATCATCATTAAACCTCTCAACATACTGAAATGCATTGGTAAAACTGTACTGTTGGGAAAGGCTTGTTAAGAAACTGAATGGTAATACTAACCACAAAAACAAAATAGGCAAGTGGCACCTTCCATTTCACATTCTTGCTAACTGAACAGATCCCAAACATTAAATAATCACAGGGAAATTTTCTCCCCAAGACTCATCCAAGTCAAGGAATGTTCACACTTACTTAAAAGACCTTTGGTCTGAAGCTGAAAGCTCCCAAACAAACGGAAAGGTTTTTTTAACACAGCTGATATTCCATGATATGACAACTAGGCCATTAGCCTTATCCCACCATTAGCATTACACCATATCTTTAGGAACATTTTGAGATCTGTTAACAGCAGAATGAAAATTTGTATAATGTATTAAACTATTTATTTCTCAGATTATTACTATAATTTTTGAACTAAAAATTGCCAGCAAAAAGCCCAAAATCTAATTGAACCAGCATCCACTGAAAAAACCTTCATGCTTTTTTGTAAATGTCAAATTATTAAATATCAGGGAAGTAATACCAAAATTGTTCTCTAAGAACTCTTTGTACATCCATCATAAATATGACTAATTGGCTTCTGTTTAGACATTATCTTCCTAAACCCTCATTACAGCACTGACAAAAATGGAGCAAAGTTCAGCGGACACAACTGAAATGGCTGCTGCATGATGAAAAAGAATCAAAATAAATATGCTTTAGTAAGTCTCATAGTAACAGTCTCATGGTACCCATGGGCTGGGAAGAGCAGGAAGGAAGAGAAACATACAGTGAATACTGTCAGTATAATATATAGAAGAGAAGAAGGGCTCTTTATAATAAAACAAAAAGTAATTATTTTTATCACATTTTGAAGAAGAGAACTTCCAGTAATAAGACCCAAAAATTTTGATCCCAAGCCACAAAATGTGAAGCTCCTTTGCTGAACATCTGCCTACCAGCGGATTTACTGGCTTTGTTCTTTCCTCCCTCTACTCCACTCACACAAATTCCTCTGCACACAGACTGGATGGTACAGTAAGCAGATCTTGTGCTCTCTCTAGAGAAACTTCAGAAGCCTTTTCCCTCCCCATCTGTTATTCAAATACACCCTAATTTGTTCTGAGTGGATCTTGTTCTCAGAAGGGCAGTATTTGCCCCAGAGTACCATAAACTCAAAGTTCAAAATCTCTTCACTCCTAAGAAAAAGGCTTCTCCTGTTAAGAAATATCTCCATGCTGAAACTCATCAGGTGATGGGGCCACACACTGTGCTCAGGTGATCATTGCCACTGAGGTGTTGAAAGCTGTCACTGGTTACTTCCTCTTGGCACTAAAAGGATACAGGAGCAAGACCATGAGCTCTCTTATGGAGCACAGCAGAAGTGTCCTGGTTTTCAGGCTTCTTTAAATCCATCACAGTTTAAAATACAGGGAAACACACAGTGCTGCGAGACTCTACACTACAGCAAAAGATAATGAACTCACAGGAGCCTTGCATTGTACCCACAGAAGCAGAGGGAGTGGTGAGCAAACTTGGCTCCAAATCCTACTCCCAGGTGGAAAAATTTCCCCACTCAGTGCTGAAAAGCAAGATTTTCACTCTTTTTCTCTCTAATAAATTTGTCTGAAAAGAAGATGGGGAAAGAGATGAAAGCAGAAGGAGGAGAATAAGTAGATGGACTGCAGTAGAGGTCACAGCACTGGCAAAAATATTCCCATGTTCATGTCTCCATCTCTGGAGGTATTCAAAACCTAACTGGACATGATCCTGTGCAATCCATTCTAAAAGACCCTATAGGGAAGCCAGATGATCTCCAACCCCAACTGTTCTGTGATTCTATGTTCTCTGTGGGCTAAGAAAAGGAAAAACAGCTTAAAGTGCTGTGTAACAGGGTAGTCTCTAATTAGGTAACTGCATCTAGGGGCAAGAACGATCTGCCCAGTCATTAGCCATGGGATATTCTGATAGAAGTGGTGCATTTTAATACAGCTAATTAATTATCTTGTATAAAGAGTGGTAACAATTTGCCCAGAACAAAACCCAAANAAAAAAAAAAAAAAAGGAGCTTGTAAAAATATCTGAGCAGAAGAGATTCAGCTCCATCCTCTTGCTATGAAAGCACTGGGTGCTGAAAGTGCAGATACAAGTTGAGTATGCAAAGTGCCACATTCCAGACACTCCTACTTACTAGCACTGAGACAATTGTTAATGTAGAACTGCTCACCACTAATTTAAACAAATTGCATATAATTGGTTCCTATAAACACTCCAGAAAACAGTTTCACTACCCCAGCTGCCTGTTTCAGTGTATTCTCAGTTCAAAAGGCTAAGCACGGACTTGCAGAGGATACGACATTAAGAGAAAGGATTTTTTTAGCTTAACTGCCCTCATAGGTAAATATCTATGAACTTAAAGTGAGCATTGGTGTATTTTGTATCAGCGATGGACCTTTATTTCATAATTACTGAGTACTGCAGTCTACTGGGCATTTTACATACTGGCCTTTCCACCAGTGCACTTTCAGAAGCTCTGCATACTCACCACTATACCTGACCTCAAAGGAATGAATATTTGTAGAACTATTCTTCAAAAAGTACTGCTAAGGTCTACTGACATCACATATTTCTATACTAACCAGATCTTTCTGTACTGGATTAAAAACAAAAAAACAAAAGAACTCAAACCAACCAACCAACCAAACAAAAACTTTAAAAAATGGTAGCAGTCTGTCAGGGATTTAGGGTACTGTACATGGCCCTGAGGGAGACAACATTAGTGCCATGTACCAGGGACAAGGAGACTACCAGGTGACTCGCTTACTAATTTGTATACTGCAATGTAGGCAGTTTGAATTTTCATTCTCTGATATTCCTTTTTTTAGAAGTATTTTTCGAAAGGATTAGAACTTCCTGCCAAGTCAGCCTTTCATTTAATAAATTTGCTTTGACGTCCTTCATTGAAGATACATTGAGAATTCTGAAATCTCTTTGTGTAACCTCCAGTTTGTTCTGGTTACCACTGTTGCCTGTACCTAACTGAGTAATGACAAAACAAAGAATTTTAGGATTCTGAAAAAAAGCTCAGTTCTTCTAGAGGAAAACCCAATAGAATCATGTCCACATGGAATGAAATTGTTGTTCAGTCTCAGCTGTTCATTTGCTGCTTGTTCTATTTGTTTTCTCTGGACCTGGATTAGTTTGTTAACTATATTAGTTAATGCCCTTGAGTGCAAACAGGAGAAGGTAAGCTTGTTCTGCAAATTAGCCACTGTAAGATAAAATTACAAGAAGATGAAGCAGACTGAAGCTGATGTTGTAAGAATTCTTCAAGTAATAGCAGATTAAGGACAGAACCATTTAATCTGTACAAGAAAATTTTTGTCTTCCACAGAAACGGGGACCTTCCCTTAGAAAAGCCATGGAGTAGTGGATTAGCAATAAAGGATTTGAGTATTTAAATCTAGCTAAATTTTAAAAAACCCAAAGTAGTGTGCCAAAGCCAAAAAAAACCCTTTTTTTTTTTTCTTTTTATTCTTTTTCTTTTTTTCTGAGAGCAAAAGTCATTGACCACCACAAGAACAGTCCCATGTTCTGGCCATGGAGAGAATGCTTCCTTTATCCTCCTGTAAAACACATCTTTGGAGGTCTTTGATGACCCGGATGTGACAGTGGAGCACTGCCATGTAAAGCAAATAGCAAGAAACTTCCTAGAAGGAATAAAAATGATGCTTTCAATTAGCACGACATTAAGAGAAAAGCACTATGAATGCCGAGACACCAAAAAACCTGATTTCTCCACCTAGAAGTAGGACTGGAAATAAGGTATTTCCACTCTGGAAAAGAACCTCAATGCAGTTAGTTTAGCCAAAAATGTCTTAATCTCCAAGACATATGAGAAGTCCTAGACATGTTACATTAATGTTCTACTAACAAAAGAAACCGTTTCCAAGACACCTAATACACTGACAAGTATTTATACTGAAAGTCTTCTATTCCTCACTTGCTAAGAAGACTTTACTTGCTTAGAAGATTTGACCTGACTTCCAAATTCAGGGTGTTTAGAATAGTTTCAGAAATTTCAAACAAGTTAACAGCCCCCCATTGTGCCTTAGTTCAATGCAAAACATAACTGTGCCCCATCATAAGAGCTTTTCATAACTGCTTTTATTGTAAGCAATGAAAACATAAAATCTCTGTTAAATGCAACAGCCTTCTTAGCCCCAGATTAGGCAGTGATACTTGGGGTTTTTCAGATATTCAACTTGCAAAAGAACCTTAAGGAGTCTTCAAGACATTGATGAAAAAGGAAGAATTTACTGCTTACATTTGATCTTTTCACATTAGTATTAAATGCAAGGTTAAATATACCCTATGCATCCTCACAGAGAAGAATCAAAGGATTCCAAGTGCCACAGACCGATTTTCCCTAAAACTATTAAAAAAAACCCCACCCAACCAAAAAGCAAACACAAACTGCTTTATGCTGATTTTCATGACTTTAAGAAAAACATACAAATAATCTGGACCATTCTGTCAGACTATAAGCCAGACCCTTTAAATTCACAGACTGCGACCAGATTTAGTCTGCCAACATATTTAAAGCATCAATAATCAGAAAAAAACTATTTATTTACTCATCTCCTCACAACTATATAAGGGAAGAGAGCAACTGGTGGCCATGTAGGGAGAAATACAAATCCTTTAATGAAAGGAACTTCAAGAAGTACATGCAACAAAAATTCAGGCTGATGCCTGTGTAGCTCAGAAAACAGAAAGTGGGTGTGCAGCAAAACAACAGGTTACTGAGATGACTGAGAGTGCTGACAAGTTTTGTTGCACATGCTCACACAAATGAAGGGATGATCCCAAATAAGGTCAGTGAGAAGGAAAGGAAGTACAAGACAGTGAAGCAGAAGAAAAAAGGTTTTATTCAGAGGCAGAGGATATCTCCTGTCCTCCAGCTCTTCCTTACCCTGGAACTCCATCATCTTCTTGAGAAAGAGAAAAAAGAGGAGATATGTTCCTTGCCCCAGCAAGATTGAGCCTTTCTTCCTGTCCGGTTCATTGTCCTCAGAAACTTGCTATGATTCATTCCCTGCAGACTCAGGTCTCTGCTGTTCAGCTCTCAGATTTGCTCAGAAACAGGTGTACTCTGCTCTCCTTCCTCCACCAACCAAGGGCCCATAGGAAGCCCCTTTCTAGGTGCTCCTTCCTCAAAGAAGGAAGCTGGGTTTCATCCACTTTATTGAAGCCCCTCTAACCCCTTAGCTGGTCCAGGATGGTGTTATTCTGTTAGTCCAGGCACAGTTCCCGTCCAGAATCTGGGGACACAAGTAAACCACCCTACAAGCAGAGCTTGCCTTAACCTTCCTCACTGGGAGTGAAAGGCTCTTTCTGATTCTCTTTGGCTGTGTTCAGACTGTTAAATTAAAGAAGTGCTAGAGCCCTAGTCATCCACACCCTTCCTTAAGACCCAGGCACAGCCTCAGCGAGCTCTCTCCAAGCTAATCTGCCAGGGAGGGTGGTAGCTGTAAGTGGTGTGGACACAAGCCAGACAAAGCCATTTGGACTTGGATCAACCCCTGGCCCTTTTTAATTAAGCAATATAAATTCAGTCTTATGTTCCTGAACAACTAGGAGGAGTTTAAGGTGGGAGAATGATATCAATGCCAAACTGAAGGTGGACAGTTCTTACTCACAATTCTGATTTGCCATCTGTTGATGAGGAGACTGGCTTTCCCTTTGAAGTTACTTGAAGATTTCCAGTGTAAGCTTCTTGATGCAGATTTGTGGTCATTTACAAGGACTGAGTAGCACCCAACATTCTTGACCTGTTTGACTGTGAACTTAATAAGCTATTGGAAGAAAAATGCAAATTAATACTGAACCTATAGTACCTTCTATAGTTTGTACCACCCAGGATGTGGTGTCTTGCACATAGATTTATACATCTTAAGATCCATGGAAGTCCATATTCTGCATTTAAGAGTTGTGCTGTGAAACAGTTTGGAGGGGGATAAAACATTTCCTCTCCCCAGCAGTTGCTGTGGCAACTACACATGCTGTTCCAGCTTAGCTTGAGGACCACCCTGAGGAGCCTTTATCTCCTGTGCCATCATATCTCCTGCAGGTGAGCCAGCAGGTGTTAGCCCAGGCAGCTGCAGCACACACAGGGCTCCACAGACCCATGCAGCTCCAAAGCATGGAGGGCTGCCAGACAGGAGGCTCTCAGGGCATCCATGTGACAGCAGGAAGGTAAGAGGCCCTGGACACTCAGCCTAAGGCCACCCTGGAGGCCACTTTTTCAGGGCTGTGCAGTGACAGCTGGTAGGCTCAGGGGAGCGTGGGATCACCTTCATTTATAATAGCAAAGCAATGTTTACAAGGATATCTCACCTTTAGCAAGATAGCTATAAATGGAATAAATTGAGAGAAGCTAGACTTTCAAATATAACTCTCTTATATGTCCTTGGAAAGAAACACTTCTAGAAATAGATGTTTTCCATGAAAATGTCCTTAAATTTCAGATCTATTTACTCTTTAATTGATAAATAGCTTCAACAATTTCTAAATTCTGTTTGCCTGTAGGACTCTCTATCACTAACCTGTATAAATGACTACATACTCCTTTAATCCTTTTATTATTTACTTTATCATTTCTTTTGTCATTCTGGTTTTTCATCTCCCTCTGAGAATAAGTGGGAGAGAGAGCATCCCACACTCTTCACGTATCATCCACATAGCCCCTGATAAAAACTCACCGAATGTACCAACATCACATCCTGACTTACTTTTGTTCAAACTTCAGTTCCACCCCCAAATCCTTAACCTACATATATGACTACAAAAGCTTGGTATTTATCTTCTCCTCATCTTTTGTCTTAAATCTATCATTAGGTGTTCTTTTTGGCAGCCAACTGAGACCACAGTAACTCCAGACAGTCACTGAAATCCAAGGAAAAGGAGCTCCAGAAAGCATAACAAACCCTTGTTTTGCTATTATTCCTGATACCTTTTTTAATATATTTTAATTCAGACTGCACAATGTACAGCTTATTTCTGCTTCAGTTATAAGGTCGAAAACTTCAACCCTCACTTTCATTGAATGGCAGCTGGCATAACTGGAATAAAATCATTCTCATCCAGCATCTAAGAAAAACTTAGTAACCCTACAGTTAAAACTACCATGATATTCACCTTCATATACTTATGTTCAATCTTTTTTCTCATTTTGCTTAAAGACTTTTTTTTTTTAATGAGAGCACCATATTTATGTAAGTATCTTGAGGAACCTCTTAGAGCGTGTTTTCATCAGTGGTGTATGGAAATGGTAAAAATCAATATCCATGATGTTGAAGTGCTAGGAAAACCAATGTCTTCAAAGACATGTTTTCACAGAGAACTTTCTGTCAGGAGAGAATATCTTACTGTGGCACACAAATCACTGGATTCATCTCCACTTCATGTCAGTACTGCTTCTCACACATCATTTCATATAATCTGCCAAGACGAATCAAAATGACGAAAGACACTGGAACAGAAAATGACAATTCCTCTATTCCCACTTCTTTGGTGCAAATTTCTTCCACCATGAGTAAATTTATTTATTTTACCCAGATATGTATTACGTAGGAAACCACAACAGGTTTTTTCTTATACTTTCATTATTCTACTAACATTATCTGAGTTTAAAGTCCAGTTTGAAAACAAAAATAAGATCACCTGCATACAAACACTACATAATGACTTGTTTGCTGCAAAATAGTCCCATGCTGCTTTCAGATACCCTGTTCCATAGAAAATACTATGCTACAAGTTTCAAATGTAAGAGAACTCATCTCTGCCATGTTTCAAAACTTTGTGCATATAGCTCTCTGGGGTCTCTTCTGCAGGGTGCTCTGGCCACAAGCTTCAAGGAGATACATAGCACTTAAGTGAAGAGACAAAGCCAGGACCTGGAACCAACTCCCTATCAACACAAATAAGAAATGGTCAGCAATAATATCCAGAAAATTTCTCTGGATGCTGAGGAGTCCTGCTTTAACGGCAGAATCTCACACAAACCATTTTATCCTCAAGCAACTATTATCCTCGAATGATCCTCAAAACAAATGAAAAGGATAACATTTGTTCTTAGGTTTTCTAAATCCTCTTGCTGATTTTACTGCCTTTTTCCTAATCAATCACAGTTGTTTTACAGCCTCTGCATTTCTTTACTTCTGCTCTTGTTCTGCTACAGTAAATTAGCAGTCAGTGGGAAAACAACAATGCATACAGTTCATGCCCAAGAAAAAAAAGGCTAGACCATCAGCTTACCCTTCATTTATCCTAAATACTTATTATATCATTAGTAAAATAAGCCTGTGCAGTTGTTCTGATCATGGTCACTAGCTAATTATTCAAAGTGTGGAGACAACTTAAAAATATATGAAAGAAATAAAATTAAGGGCTAATTTTCCTCAAAGACCTTATCCAAAGTAAAAAGGTGAGATGCTTTCACAAGGAGAAGGTGAAAAAAATGCAGAGATGTGAGAGGCTATAATGGAGATGACAGAGTTTGGGATGGATCAAGGTCATATTCAGAGAGACAATAAATGTCTGAGTAAAGCCAGGAGACTAGCAAATGTTGCTTATGAAACTCTGTGTAACCAGATTTTTTGAGACAGAAAGTCTCCACATGGAGATAAACACCCAAAAAAAAAGGAATTTAAAACAGCAAGTGACTAGGAAGAACTCTCTCAGGGGTGCAAAGCTTTACAAATTTTAATCCACCTGTTAGTGCTACTTTAAAATATGGATTTTAGTGAAAGAGTCCAAGCCACAAAATTGCACCTGGGCTTTAGACATCTTCAAGGTAGTTCACATCTGAGGTCTTGGGTTGATCTCCTAGTGGGATAATCTGCCTACATCACATTTAGGTTCAGTTTCTCAGGAACTGTTAGCTGTCTGGGTTTGACTTGCAATTTCCAGTTCCAAGAAAGGCAGAACTGTAAAGTGACAAAGTGACTGTTTGTGTCATTAGTACTACAAATTAATAGCGACTATCAATTTAATCTTCGTTAAAATATCCCTGATAGTTTACTCTATGAGATACAACTGTATTAATGATTTGACTGATTTTTTTTTCCCTGATCTATAATTTTTCCACATCTTTTTTTTTTCATGTATTTTCCACTAGGTTTTGCACTGGTAGTCCCTCTTCATCTCATTCAATGTCAGTAAATGTACTTTTACAGCAAAGAGTGATATGTGTAGAAACTACTGAACAGTGGTAATGATCCACAGTACACTTGTTTAATGAGAAACATGTACTGGGAACTGTTTAATCTGGGCATTTTGTTTGATTGTAGTGGGACATGCTTAGAAATACATTTACTGAAAGAGTAACAAGTCTGGAAAACTTGCCTTCTTTAAATTAACATTTTCATCTCAAACTTCATTAAAGGGCAATGAATTTCCTGTATATTTCCTTTGCTAGCATTGGTGAGAAGCAAGAGATTTATACATAAACAGAAATCTGCTTTTATACACAAGCTGTCTCTCCTGTTCAAACCATTCAACAATGATATGAAATTCTAGTTTTCAGTCACACTGGAGCTTAATTCTTTAAAAGCTTCTTCAAGAGAGTAATATTCCACTTCTTCCCTCAAGAGAAAGGATATTGTGAAAACATGCCCTTTTCAGGAGATACTTCCTTATCCCATAGGCCTGGAAAATCCATAGAAATTAACTTATTTTAGCTGGACGAAAGCAGCACATGCAAAGTGTCAGCTGCTGCCTCATTTTTGTCAACCTAAGCCAAAGATAGCCTATACCCTGAGCAAAGGCAAGTTGTACTGCGCAGCAACCAAGATGATAAAAATGTCCAGGATTTCAGGACAGTTCAAGGAAGGAGAAGGCATCATGAAATAAGAGCTTTTCACCTGAAAAGCTCCCCATAATCAGTAATCACAAGTACAGGGCAGGATTAGCAGTGCTAGCCTCTGTTTTTCAACAGGAGAACCAAGGAGTACCCACAGAAAGTGCAAACCCATCCAAGTCCTTTCCACACAGCATGTGGTTATGTAGAGCTTGCTGCCATGCAAAGTTTTTTGATGCCCAAGATAGAAATACTGTTTGATAACTGAAATTGCATAGCTCTTTCAGAAGCTACTACACACAGTGACTTGAATATAAGCTCCAACTTCACAGTCCACTGACAGCTGAAAACTGAGAGGACAGATTAGGGGAAGGAAGGATCAAACCCAAAGATTTGCCCATGCCTTGCCTTTTTTCTTACACCACCTAATGCCCAGAGATGGAGACCAGACATGCTCATGCACATTCTGCATTCTCACTATGTTCTTACCTTTCCAGATGACAAAGCCATACACAAAAAAACATGAATGACACAATGAATTTCAGTGAAAGTGTTCCTCTCTCAGATCAGTAAAATAACAGCCCTTTCAGGAATCTCCTTAGAACATTTTTCACAGAAGATTACAGTTCATTTGTATCACTGTCCTCGAGCAAAAGCCAAAAAATTCCAGTGGAATTAAAATGTTTAACCTTGGTTTGATTCTGCTGTCTGATGGCAGCAGGTTTATTTTAGTGCCACAAAAAGACTAAGCCAAGTAATCTCCAAGACAGTACCTACTGAATGCAAGTGCTACACTTGTTCAGTGCAATTCCTCATGCTGTTTCCAGTTAAAAGTCAAATAAGCAGGTGTCAGAGTGAAAAGACAAAATACAGACATTATATTAGACTATCAATTTCTGCCAGCAACTTTGTGCTACCTATTGTCATTTGACCCACACAATTATTCAATATTAACTCAAAAACTATTAAAACGTTGATTATGTTCACCACGGTATGATGCCTAAACTAGTCATTGAATTCTACTGCAGGAAGTGTTATTAATTTGGCTTGTGCATTGAATATTACTACAGATATTATTATTCTGACTTCTCAATGCAGTTTCATCAGCAACTGTTTACTTGCCTTGCTACTATTTAATGTGAATGTTTCTAAAAGCATATGCTACAAATACACCAAACCTATATTCCATGTATCCATTAAATGCCTTTCCCTTAATGATTTTTGAGGTTTTGTCCTAAAGAAGTTCTTCTTCAGAGTCAGTGTGCTCCTGTTTTGGATAACAACTTTGTTAATTATTCACACGCTACCTTTGCTGCAGAGTGCTTACGCTTTGCTTGCTGTGTGTTCAGTCCATCATGGTGCCAAGCACCATCAGTTCCCCTTGCAGTTATTATTTCCAGTACTTCTGGGTGGATCTATGTAAGGATCCACTTCAAGAACACAATAAATTCATCAGCTAGTCTGAAGATGAATATACTCTTTTAAGCACTTTATTAAATGATCTCCAATGAAAAAATTTTCTTCCCAGCTTTATTTGCTGTGAAAATAGAAGCAGACTCTGTGCAAGAAGGGGACTCTTTCTGAACTAAGTTTGGGTGTAGTCCCACAAAGTTTATTTCCAGGTAAACTGTTCTTCTACTGTGTACACATACACACTCTTTCTGTACAGTGGCAAGTCTCTCTTGGATACATTAATTGTACGTCAAGTCTCGTGCTACATCTCAGCAATTTTTTTTTCACAACATAGATTGTAAAGTTTTATGATCATTCAATGTTTTGTTACTCAGTCAGTTGTTCAGTAAACTAGTAATTTATCTTTGAAAAGCTATCATTCACTGAAATGAGCAAAACAAACAAAAGTACAACAGCACACTGGTGCAATGTTCAGATACTGCCTGCAATTTCTAACAAGCAGGAAGGGAAGGTGTGCCCAAAAGCACAAAAGCCATCTAAACCAGAACTAGGTATAGAAACAAATCACTGCTCCCCAAGCAAAAAGATCATCCTTGCCTGAGTGAAACATGATCCAGCAGCACTAGACTCGGAGTATTTTAACCTAAATGTTGACTCTTCCTATGAAAACCTCAGCAGTGATCCCACCAGCTACAAAATGCACTCCCAGAGTCAGTGTAAGGGCCCAATTCCCATTTCTTTAGATTTATGAAGTTCTCTTGAAAAACTGGTTTCCAATTTCAAGCAACTCTCTCATCTCCAGATTATATTTTTGCAGGCATTTACTGGACAGAAAATCTTTACAAAGGGACAAATTCTGAACATCTACATCACCCCTTTTTTAGATATGAAATCAATAGGAATTTTAGCTTAAAATTAATATATTTAATATAATCAGAGAAGGTTAAGTAAAATAAGCATCAAGCTCAAATGAAAAATGCATACACATAAATATTTAAACCAATGATATCTGTAAACACACTTTTTGTAATTTTGTTAAGCCTAAGTCACCCTTTTTATATTTGAATTCATTTATAAATGACCTGTCATTAGCAGACATTGACCTAGGTGCAAATATTTTATTATGGTAGGGAGATGCATGAGCAGGCATAATTTTCACCCCTTAATAAGTAGAGTATGCAATTTAATTTGATCAAGAATAATTAAATTTGTATAAATTCAGGAAATGTATTCCACAGAGGACAAAACTTCAATAGGTGAAATACATGTAAATAGGCAGTTTTACATTTGAGCAAGAGAAACAGATCATGCCTCAATCCCCATTACAGGAATTACGGTGTTTAAGCAGTCAGAGCTGCTTTTTGGACCTACACGAAAGAAAACTTCAAGGACCTGATCCCACAGCTCTTACTGTCTTTGTGGTTTGGTGGGAGGTTTGCTTTCTGTGAGTAAGGAAAGCAGTGGGGAGGGCAAATTTTTTCAGAATTCAGATAAAGACATCTACCTACTACATATTTTATGGGCAGGACACAAGCTTCCATTTGAAACAGATCCTCACATGACTGTGCTTAGAAACTTTTTCAAAATTATTAGCAACCAGGAAATACCAGCTATGCTACTTTACGGAGTAGGAAATGAACATGGGACTATGCAGAGATACCAGTTCAGCCACAGCCTGGATTTCAGACGTACTGCTTTTTAAATAGGTTTTACATTTAAAATTGACGTGAGATTGATACTAATTTCCTAAACTAAATCCTCCACCAGTAATATATTTATAGTAATGCCAATTGCCATCTACTCTCCTGTCAACATCCCTGACTGTGTTGCAGAGATGCTTCTCCTTGGAAGTGAATGGAGAGGAAACCTGATCCATCCATCCATCCTCTGTCTGTTGGGCTGCCACCAGGAGTGAAATGTGATAGCAATTCCCGCCGTGGGGGCATCTAGTACTCCAGCCAACACAACTCTCTTGGGCACCCAAACAGCTATCATTTGGGAAAAAAAAAATCTATTCACTTGCTGGACTTGCTTCAAAACGCAAGCAGAGATAATCTCCTTTCCCACTTCTCCTCAGGCCACAAATTCTCCCCATGTCTTTGCCATTCCCTAGCTACAGATACCTAGTTTGGAGGCTGGGAGTGGTGGTGGGAAAGTCAGGAGGACAATATTTTATTATAACAAGCCCTGGTTTGTGACTTATGGTTCAGAACAGTTTTTAACTATTTGTGAGAAAAAAATCCCTTTGGTCTTGCATTTTTTAAGTCTTCTCTGTGTGTATGACAAGCAAGAATGGTAGAGTTAGATAGAAATAATTGCAAAAGCAAGTGAGGCCCAGGGAACCTGACACATGCCAAACATTTTCACGATAGACAGGACACTGCAGATATGTGGGGCTTCAGTGATTTTAGTACCATTAAACTCAGGAACACTCAAAAAATTCGGTAGCTGAAAACACAGACACACCTATTGATTCCTCAAGTTTTTCTCCTTATGAAGAGACGAAAAGAGGTAAATAAATGCAGCAATCAAATGCAGCTCCTCTATCGAGGATATTGTATTTCAAACCGAGGGGATTCGGCCAACCATAAAACCAAAGCATCCTGATGCAACCCAGCCAGAGACTGACACGCAGCCCTTCGGAGCGCCCATCCCATGGCTCCGACCGGGGCCGGTTACCGGCGAGGGCCCCGGGGACAGCTGGGGAGCCCAGGATGGGGTCTGCACACGAGCGGGGCTGCAGCCAGCAGTGACAAGGAAACGCAAAGCACATTTGGAGAGGAGCCATCCAGTCCCGTTTCTGGAAAAGGACCAGCTCTCGGAAGGGACAAAAAAAAGTGCAGCAGGCCAAAAATAGCTAAATAAACTGCAATTACAGCCAGCGTTAGCTGCCTAACCTGCTGGATTTTCTGCACGGTTGGACCAGCAGCAGATGCTCGCTCATTTGATGCCTTTTGTGACTGAAAAGCCCAGCGGCTCCCGAAAAGTTTGGCGGGCAGAGGGGTCCGGGGGCGGTAGCGGGAATGGGGGACTGCGAATGCCGCAGAGGGGCAGCCCCACGGCCCGGGGGCACGGGGCGGGCACGGGCACCGCCGCACCGGCTCCCTACGCTCCCGCGGGCCGCCCCAGCCGGAATGGCCATGGTCTGCCGCCAGAGCAACAGCGCCTGGGACCGAGCTACCAGCTAATCCGGCCAAGCGGATTATTAGCCTCCTCAGACAGACAGCCGCAGTCGGGCGCTCCCGGCACGGAGCGCCAGGACGGGGCGCGCTGGGCTCGGCGTCCCGGCTGCTCGCACGGGATCAAGCGGGAGCGGAGCGGGCGGAGCGGGCGGGCGGCGACACCGCGGTCCTGGCCGGAGGGCCAGCACCCACCTGGGCCCCGCTCCGAGCCCCCAGCCCGCTCCGCTCCCCCTGCCTTAGCCCTGCTCCCCCCACCCCTTCAGAAGAGGAGGTCAGCCCTCCTCGGGCCAGTCCAGCCCTTGGCGGGCAGGGTGTAGTGCCGCTCCTGCCGCACAAATCCACTCGTCCCATGCAGAGGGAGTGGGTAAGTGCGGCAAAGTCCCCGGGGAGGTGGAAAGCTGTGCTGCGGTTGCCTGGCACTCCGAGGGACGCAACTCGGCTTCAGGGGCCGATGTCTTGACAGCCTGCCCTTCGCAAGGAAAGAACACGAATCTTCATGGGTGGACATGGAGGGGGGTGTGTGTGGAGGGGTACCCCGGGATGCAAGCTGAAAGGCCTTAAAAACCACCAGCCCTCTTCCTCCCCCTGCCGCCCCCTCCCCCGCCAAATCCCTTCCTCAGGAGCATCTCCTCTTGCCCAGAACCCCACGGCGCTGGAGCCGGTCCCCCGGGGCTGGGGAGCAGCCAGGGCAGCAGACAGGGCCACTCCGCCGCTCTGCTCTCCCCGCGGTCACGGCCCCTGCGTGCGTGGCCCGGCCGGCGGAGAGGGGCATCCCCAAGGCTGCGAGAAGGTGGTCGGCCATCCTGACCCTGTCCGGCCCATCCCGCCCGCGGGGACACACGGCTGGGAAGTGGCCCCCGCTGGCTGCAGTGCCAAGGAACGAGTGAAGCGAAGGGCACTTTGCGGGAGGCTGAGCGCAGCCTCCGGCGGGGCATTTCAGCCTCTTTGGTATGCTAAGTGGCTGCTTTTCACTGCTGCGGCAGCGGCGGGGGGGAAAGGGGCGAGACGAGCTGGCAAACGGAAGCCGGGGGCGGAGAAGGGTAAATCCGCCGAGGTGCCCACCTCGACTCCGCACCGGACCCGGGCTGAACAAAGCTGCAGCCGGCACCCCGGCTGCCTTTAAAGAGAGGGGTGCGAGCTGCCAGGGCTGCTGCTTGTTGATGTTGGGGTGTCAGGCAACGAGAGCCTATGATCTACTACACTGCAGTGCCAGCGTCAGGAGCCTCCTGCTCGGGAGCTGCCACTGCAGGGCAGCCGGCACACACACACCAGCGCGCACACAGCATCCCTCCCCTCGCACCCGGGCTCCGGCGGCTCTCGCCTCCCCAGGCACGCAAGTGCTGGCAGACAACGTGCCGGCCGGGGTGAGCGAGCAAGGCGGCGTGGGGGACCACAGGCCGGCGGGAAGGACCGGTATTTCCCCAGAAAAGATCCCGGCTCCCCCGCCCGCCGAGCATCCCTTCTCGCCCACCTCGGCTCACCAAGCCGCGGGCTTGGCCGCACGGACGCCCCGAGCAAGAGGGATGCAACAGCAGCAGCGTGACCCCCAGGGACCAGGCGGCCCAGAGCACCTGCATTTGCATTTCTTATGTAATGTACTGCAAGTTTCCCCCTCGGAGCCGGGCTGAACCGAAGCGCATGATCCCGGCTGCCAGGCAGACATAGGGATGGACGCAGAGACACCGGTGTGTGGCACAGAGGGGTCATCCCGGCAGCGAGAGGCGGAGGAGCGGCACAGCCGACCCGGCGGTGCTGCTGCTGCCACTCGGCATAGCTGGCTGAGTTGCCGTCTGGGCATAAGCCCTAAGAAAAGTGTCCATCCCCTTTCCTCACCACCCTCCGCACTCCTGGCCTAGAGTGCGGGGTTGAGTGATAACGGGGAGCCCCCAGGCCGGGGGAGGGGGGTGTCTGGCTTGACTTTAGAAAGCCGAGCGAGGCGGTGGGTGGGTGTGTGTGCGTGTGGGGTGACACACTGAAAGCTATTCAAAAAGTGCTGTGCAGGACCCGAGCCCCAGCGCACTCACCCACCGCAGGCAGGGCCGGCTAACACCGGCACAGGAGAGCCAGTCTCCTCTCCCAAAACTGACTGGGGGGGCTTGCATCGGGGTCGGGACTGGGGGGGCTCCACCGCCTTCCCCTCAAGAAGGGTAGTGATATAAAAGTTTCCTCCTTGGAAATAGCACATAGGAACTAGGAGATGCCGGCTGGGCGAGGGTCGCCTTTGATTTTATTTTTTTAGCCCTTTTCGGTGGTGACAGGGGCTGAAGCTAATACAAACCGGTCCTTGCTTATTCATACACGTATGTACATGCATGTCCGTGCTGGCCTCGATATATTCCCCCCTTCTCCCCTCAGCAGGATTGCAGATCTACCTCGTCGAGCAACAGACAGGGTAGCATTAAAGAAAAACAACGCATTGCAATGGATTGCTTACCAGTTGGGTTCTTGTTTTTCTTAAGACTCTTGCCACAAAGACACTGCAGCATATGCGATCCTTTGCTGAAAATGTTCCAAAGAAACCACATTGATTTGGGCGAAAAGCAATCCAGCAGCTTATACACCCTGAGAAAGAAGAGATCCTTGTGGTTGCATAATAATAAATTGAGATCAGTTCTCCTGAAGAGGGGCACCAGTTTTATCATAGAAAAAGCGATTATATTCCGATCTTCTCCCAGTTTTTTTTCCTCACGTGGTATATTTCTTTGAGACTTTTCAACGGATGCTTTTTTTTCAGCCAGGCTGAACGGTTGTTCTCCCTAGACCAACACTGGATTATAACCAAAAGCGTGGAGAGCAAATATAAGAAATCCCTTTTTTCAGCGTGAAGCCAAACGAAAAGTAAGGTAGTGAAATCCCAGCCGAGGCCAAAACCTCATCGGAGACACCGGCAAAACGCGGAAGAAAGATCCCCAGAGAGAAAACCATAGCCTGGTACTTGACTGCTAGGAGGATGGGTGGATCTGCAGAACAAAAGCCACGGCAGGATCCATCCTACTGAACGACTGCCATTGTGCAGCCCCGCGGCGGGAGAGCGCACCGCCAGCACCCGGCGAAGCCCGGCTGAGGCGCAGAGAGCGCTGCCGGCCGCGGGCGCGGACCCCGCCCG